>PVIC010008690.1:0-47565 GCA_004025085.1 Thryonomys swinderianus
AAAACACTGGAATCCTGCGCTAAATTAAACCTGTGCGCCCCCTGTTGGTTTTGAGCATCACAACATGGAGGTTTCTGTCCTGACTCAGTGATGTCGCCTCAATGTGTCTCTTGCACAGTAGTAGTAAAGGGCCATGTCCTTGATTTTCAGGCTGTTCATTTGCAGATACACTGTGCTTCTGAAGTCATGCCTGGAGATGGTGAATCTGCCTTTCACAGCCGCAGCATATTCTGGTGTGTTACCATTAAGATTGTTTCTAATAAATCTAACCCACTCCAGGTCCTTTCCTGGGCCCTGGCGGGTCCAGTACATGTAGTAATCTAATCACTGTGGTGAATCCAGAGGCTGTGCAGAACAGTGTCAGGGACACTCCAGACTGCACCAAGCCTCCCCTGGACTCTGCCAACTGCACCTCAGCCTGGACACCTGCAAACACAGAGACATCTTCCTCAGGAAACTGATTCCCTTATTCACTGTTCATCCCACTCCTGAGCAAGTATACACTGAGTAGCTCTTGTTCTTTATTAATTGCCTTTTAAAACAGCAAGGAGGAAAACCCAGCTAAGCATTAGCTCCATGGTAATCCATCTATGTTGAGTCCTGATCATTGGGTGGAAATCTAGGGCTGAGCTCCTCTGCAGAGATGTAGGGTCAGGGCTGGGCTAGTTTTACAGCAAAGAGAGGCCCTATCTGCATGGTGTCCTGCTACACAGATGACTCTGTGGACTAGAAGAAGTAAAATCTCAATATACAGTTAAGATGTGTTTTCAGGACAAGTCTGATGAAAATAATATCATTACGATAAAATAAGAATTTTATATAACTATGTCATGATATTCACTTATAATTCATAACTTTAACTTAACTTTACATACTCAAGCAACATATGAAGCAGGTGTAGTGTTTACTCCATTGTACGAATGTGGAATTCCTCACAGAAGCATAAGTGATTGATTCAATGTTATCAAGAGTTCACACCTGGTGTAAACCCAATGGGTCCAGGTCCTCCCTCATGATCTCCAGGACAGGGTTGAACACTCACCAGTGAGACTCACTGAGCCTATTTCCTACACTGAAAGTGCACCCTAATATTTCTTCACTACAGTGTCACCCATGTCTGAGACAGGTATCACCCTGTGCACATCTGGGTCACACCACATTGAAGAAGGTTGTAGGTGCCTGTAGGGCCATCCTGATTCAGCTCAGGTGAAGCAGTTTTGCACAGAGCTATGAAATGCAAATGGTTCTTGTAATTTGCCTGTGTCCAGAGTACATATATATGGCATGAAGAAATAAATATGTCCTTAGATAATCTATTTTTCCATCTATCATCTATGTGTCTATCATTTGTTCATCTACCATATTCATAGGTTCATCAACCTACCTATATTATCCATTTTTTAATTATCAAATACTCTTTAACCAAAACTATCTAATTCATATTGTGCTCATTCAAACTCATTTTTACTTCTCCAGTAGTTGCACTTTAGCTTATCAAGATAGAGCTAACCTAATATTCATCACAGTTCAGAACAAGACCCTTAGCATTTACGACTTCATCAAATGTGCCTGCTTTATTGTATTACATATTCAAGAGTAGTAATGTATTTGTATTTGTTTGTGTAACACTATGACATACTATTGGGTACCAGGTACATATTCCAATTAAAGGGCTGTTGACTTCACCAATAGTTCCTGCTTCTGTCTCATGAGTTGACATCAATGTGTCTGCTGGAAGACCATGCCCTTCCTGAGGAACAACTTCACAGAATGTAAACATCTCATAGTGATACAGACAGGGGCATCCATGTTGAGTTACTGAGAACAGGCTGGGCAAGGAACCCGGATATAAAGATTCTCATAAAGTTTTCTGGTCTATATGTTATAAGATGTGAAATACATAAATAAGATGTGGAATATAGAGAGCTTCTGCTATTTTGATAGTCTTCATTATTATTGGCAAAAAATGAATAATAGAGTACTTTTAAAAGAAACCACTGCAATACGGATAGATTGAAATGTCTACCTCACTTAAAATTAAATTGCTGAGAACTTTCTTCCTGAGTTCTCATGTCATTCAATCTCCGGACTATGATCTGGACACTTAAGAAAAGGTGGAGAACAAAGCACGGCTCTTTCCCACCTTGCCGAGAAATTCTGCTAATGAAACTTACTTCTGCAGAGCTATATACAGAAAACAGTAGAAATTCCAGATTTCTATAGAAAACTGTCAAGTCAATGGGAAAGCCCAGGCTGTTTCACTTTGTCACCATTATAATATTCCCTCACATACACTAGGAAAAGAGAAATCACCTGTAAGAGCTGTCATCTCAGAATATCACATTTGTGCTTTTTTATGAATATCTGGTCTTGTTTCTCTCCTGCAGTGATATGGAAAAGTGGAGAAAATATGCCTTTGTGCCATGCGTTAGATTCTACAATAGCAGAAAGAGATGGAAAGATCGAGTGAGGGTCCTGAGTCTCTGTCTCATTGTATTGTCGTGCAAACCTTCTGCCAGTTCCCTTGACATTTCTCTACCATCATGTGCTGCAGCCTTGGGAACCTGCACCAGAGAGTCATAAACTTTGGATACCAGATCTTGGATGTTCAACCTCAGAGACTTGGAACTGAATAAATGTTTCACTTTCTCAAAGTATGCAGCCTCGGGTATTTTGTTATAGCAATATACATTTTCCTAAGGTAACAAAGATAAATATATTTGTCAGACAACCAAGAAGATATTATCTTAATAGATTTAGCCCTTCTGTCCATAACTCTGGTCATGTGGCTGTAAATACCTTTAGAGATTTTCCTCAATTGCTTTCAGTTTCAACCAGCTAATCAACTAGTCATAGTATTTTGCGTGTTCTTTGTGACTCAAATATCCTTTGATGAAATTTCATCCCAGGCAATTAGTAGTCTTTAATTTGAGTATTCATAGTTAATTTCTGTCCTGTTTTCCTAAGTGGAATAAAAGTTGTATTCCTTGGTGCTCAGGGTAAATCATCTCAGCTGACCCTTGAATATTTTTTTTTCTTTTGATTCACAGTCATGCAAAACTAAAATTGGCCAGGTGTCAGGTAATATTCTGAGTTCTTGGAGAAATTGAGCTTTTGTTTTGCTCTTTATGAGGTATTCCTCCTTCAAGAACCAAAATGTCTAAAGCTTTCGAGCAAAAATTTTTGAATCAGAAAAACTTGTTAGTGTTTCACTAGGAATAATAGTGAGTGATATTATTTAAATTTTTATTTCTTGATTTCTGTCTCTCTTGGCTATTAAAGAAAGAGGGGCTATGTCAAATGATACTTCAGATAAATAACTTGAAAGTGTTGCTTCCTGTAAGGCACTGACATGGAGCTCAAAAGATCATCTCATCTTTATGTTAAGCCTATAGCTCCAGAATGGTAAAACGTAGGGTAAGACCACTGTAGTACCTGAGCATGAGTCCACTTGTGTGAAATGAGAGGATTGTTCATAAGTTATTCTCACAATGGAAAATATATTCTGTGAGTTCACAAATGTTACTTTTGGCAGATACTATACCTCCATAGAGAGAATGTTCCTATGGAGAGTTGTGTCTGCTCCTGTGTTGACATAATGCTGACAATTTCATGATGAAAATGCTTTAAGATGATAACCCTTCTCTGAGGTATTCTGCTCATCACTCAGAGAAACAGAACCATGTTGAGGACTTAGCTGTCTTCACTCCTCAGGTAGACAGAGCTTCATTTATTGTCACTAACCAGTTTGGTGTCATTCACTGGGAGTAAACCTGTCTGGTCTCATAACTGATCTCTGTCCCTGCCACCATCACTACTTTGTTTATGAGCCTTCTGAGTAATGTAAGGAACATTTCAGGAAAAGGAAGATAAAAGAAAAGAGTAAACTGGTTTATGTTAATTTTCTCACCCAATAAAGCCACTTGTTGAGCAGTAATTCCATCTAGGATATTTTTCTAGCATTGTGCCATTACATAATTATTTTACATAAGTTTTTACTCAAATTTGTGTGACACAGATACTTGCAAAGATATTATCAGTTTGGATTCTCACCTGTGAAACAATTTATTGAACTATGTAAATGTCCACTATGAAATACATGAATAATGGGAATGCATGGTGTTGTGTGAATACTTTTTTATTTGCAGTGTGGAACAACAGGTATTTCAGTTCTCATTTTATCTCTGCCAAGTCACATTAATCCAAGGTAGTCACAGCCCATCCTTCCACGTGTGCAACAAGTGAACCAAAAAGATTTGCACATGATGGAATCTTCCCTGAACCTTCTTCTCACAGTCAGAAAACTACAGAATCTGGGAATCCTCTTAGGCTCAGTACTGTGTGCAATGACCTAAAAGTGAGGAAACTAAGGGACCAATATACTGAGAAGTCAGAGCTGGATTGGACAAAATCCCACAAAACACAGGGCCACTCTCTTCCTGTTTAGCTGAACCCTGACACTGGAAATTTCTGATACACTGATAATTGTACCAGGATACAAATCTATGATTCAATGCAGGATGGTCATGTTTCATTCTCTGTTTACTCTAATCCTGAGGAACAGATGATAAAACATAGGGAAATACACATAGATCAATGGCATTAAGAACTGAGGCATCCTGATTAGCCTCCCCAAGTTTAAGGACCCAATTCAAAAATGGGGATCTGAAATCAACAGACACTCCTCAGAGGCAGAAGTCAAAGCAGCCAAGAAGCATATGAAGAAATGTTCAACGTCACTGGTCAGTCGAGAGATGCAAATGAAAACAACACTGAGATTTCATCTCGCTCCACAAGAATGGCCACTATCACAAAATCAACCAACAATAAATGCTGGCGAGGCTGTGGGGAGAAAGGAACCCTTCTCCACTGTTGGTGGAATTGCAAACTTGTGCAACCATTGTGGAGATCCGTGTGGAGATTTCTCAGAAAACTAGGACTAGGGGTCTCATTTGGCCCTGCTTTCCCCCTGCTAGGAATATACCCAAAAGAGCTTTAAAAATCATATTGGAAAGACAGATGTACACCCTTGTTCATAGCAGCTCAGTTCGTGATAGCTCAATCTTGGAAACAACCCAAATGCCCATGAACTGGAGACTGGATAAAGAAGATGTGGTTTTTTTTTAAATAAAATGGAATATTACTCTGCCATAAAGAATGACAAGATCAGGGCTGGAGATTTAGCTCAGTGGTTCCGGCGCCTGCCTCACAAGCGCAAGGTCCTGAGTTCGATCCCAATAACCACATACAATGCTGGGCGTGGAGACTCACGCCCACCAGCAATCAATACCACATACCACAATGCCGGGCATGGTGGCTCACGCCTGTAATCCCAGCACTCGGGAGGCAGAGACAGGAGGATTGCTGAGTTCGAGGCTTGGCTGAACTACATAGTGAGCTCAGGGCCAGCCTGAACTACAAAGCGAGACCCTGTCTCAAAAAAAGAAAAAGAATGACAAGATCGATTCATTTATGTGCAAATGGAGACATCTGGAGGATGTCCTAGTAAATGAAATAAATAGATCACAAATAGGCAAATACTGGATCTTCTCTTTGATATGAACACCTGTAGATGTAAATGAGCTCTAGAAAGTAGGACAGTTTTTATATAATGGGAAATTTCCATAGGAAATTTATTGTAGGAATGTAATGAGGGGAAGGAATAAATATGATTCAGAAAGAAAATAAAAGAGTATGTATAAAGGGGGTGGGGAGGTGTGGGTGAGTAGAGATATGGGTAAAAATGAGAATTAACTTGTCTCATATACTGGTACAAATTCCCCAGTGTTATATGTGATTGTGAGATGTATATAAATGGTACCAATAAATAATTCAATTAATAAAAAGAACTGAGGCCTCCCACCTGTTCTGTTCCAACTGCTTTACCTGCATATTTCCTGTGCTGAGCAGAGGATGTTCCTCCCTTGCACTTCTGCAGCTCTTGCTGAGGCCACCAGGCATGGCCTTTGCACAGCCCTAGGAGCTGCTCTAGGCCAAAGACACCACAGAGTTGGATGACTGCTCCTCGTGGAGGACGTGTTCCTTGATATGTATCTTATGAAAGGTGCATAAACACTACTCATTAATTAAATTGCATAAACACTACTCATAATATCTCATGAATCAACATCTTCATAAATTAAGCATTTTCTCTATGTTCACGAGAAAAAAACATGTTTGTCTAGCATGAAAATTCCTGAGAAAAATGGCCACATTAGTGTTAAGATTTATACGTCAGCATGAATCATGTGAAAAAAAATGAGAGTCATGTATAACAGTATTTAGGGAAATTCTCAATGGAGGGAGTAAAATTACCCAGGAAAGAGTATCAGTATTTGTAGGAGACAACCCTGTCCAGTACTAGAAAGCTATATAGAAATGGCACCTGATTCTTGCTTTTATGTAAGTCCACTATGTTGTTTTATCTTTGGAGTCTGACCAGGCTTTATGTAACACAAATATGCAAGTCAAATAGCAGAGTTGTGCTAGTATGGCTCCTTTGCCAATGACTACTATTGACTTACATACCAGTGCTTGGTGTAGCAGGGCTTGATGAGTTTACTTCCAGCCAAGCCAGTGTAACTGCATCCAAATCCTGCCCCCTGAATTATGGCTTCTCTCTGACTTGATGGATTACTGGTTAATGGTAATCCAGGCCCAGCACTTTTTGATCTCTCCAAGCAAGAAAAGTAGTATCTTCCCCCTTTGATATCCCCATTTATCTATCACCTATCTATCTGCATAGCAGCTATCCCTGCCTGCATAATAGCCATCTCCAGATTCTTCCAGTCAGATGCTTCTGGACACTTCACTCTATGCTACTAGATTTCATTAAAGTATATCTTGCTCACTCTCCCAAGTTCGTGAATCATAAGTAGCGTGTGCACTTGACACTCTGTCCTTGCTGCCCAGAGCAGCATTGGGGTGTCCCAAGATGCACTCTTTCTCTGTCTTATTTCTTTCTTTACTCTTGTACTCTTGTACAAGAGTTGTAGTGTCTCACAGGATACTAAAGATCCACTGCAGGGATCTATAGTAATATCTCATTCTCCTTCCAATAATCATATAGTAATTAGGTGGAAAATTAAGGGTCACTCTTTTTGCCTCTCCCTAGGCCCTGATACTGGAGCATTTTGATACAGTGATAATCAGGATAATCACCTCTCATTCCCTGTTTGCTCTCCTTTAGTACTGGGGAAAGGTAATAAAATATAGAAAAGTATTCATAAGACAACAGCAGACAAGTGTTGAGACCTCCAACCTGGACCACCCTACCTGCCTTGGGCTGCCCCTACCTTGAACTGTTGTGTTACCTCCCCTAATACCAAGCTGAATATTTCAATTTGAGGGTTTTTTTTTCCACATCAATGCCACACGGATCAGCTCTGGGAGAGTTGGGAGTTCTGTGAAGCTTTTTGTTGAATCAACATCTTCTTTTCTGTTTATTTGTTTTGCATTCAGACTTGTTGACATATTTTAGTGAAAGGTTTGTTTCTATAGAGGAGATTTGGTAATTTTTAGTTTTCAATAATGTTCCCTGGGTGTGGCTAATCAAAGGCCTTTGCCTCTATCCCAGGATTCACCCACCTCCATGTAACTGTTATGGGAAGTTGTAGTATGTTGGGCCCAGAATCCAACTGACCTTTGCAGTACACAGTATTGTTAATGTCTACAACTTAATGTAGATATTAGGGTGTCAAAAAGCCAAATAATAACCGTAAGTGTGTCAGCTTGGCTATAGTAATAAAATCAGTATCAATTATAAAATTAAATGCAAATTGAATGGTGACAAACTACAACAATGTAGACACTTGTGCATAGCAATGAGCTCTAGATTAATGGAATGAACATTTGAGGAAAACAAATATTAACTAGTATTAACGTACAGTAACATGCAAAAAATGGAGTAATCTTATCCCTACAAAAAGTAGAACAATATTCAACAGCAATAATGTGGTGTGTGTTATTTATGTAGAGCTTCATAAAGTTTAATAGATATACTAATAAAGGTGGAGGGGCAGGGAACCAAAGCATAGAAAATGTAAATTTTGAAAAATTAATCTATGAGAGAAGAGGAGGTAAAAATAAGATAGGATGTTACTGGGGCTAAAAACAAATTATAATGAAATAGAAAAACATGATAAAAGAAAGGTAAGGAGGACAAGAAAAATGATGGAAGGAGAAAAGATAAGAGGCAAAAGAGAAATGAAAAGATGATAGCAAATACTGGGAGAAAATGCTCAAATCCCTAAAAAGCTTGGTAAAGGAAAAAATATATAAAATAAAAAAATTGGTCAAAGAAAAAAATTCATGTTATTGAAAGATTGGCTTCTTTCCATGATATGGTGACCGAAGCAGGGATAGCTTGATGGGCAGTGACTGTCATCCCAGTGTCTGAAACGTGTGTTTGTGTGTTACTTGGGGCTGAGCTCTGAGTTCAGGGGAAATGCGCTCCCCCTGCTGGTTATGAGGACTCTTGCAAAGGAGTTTTTGTCTGGGCTCACACTGATGTCCTCTTCTGTGTCTCTTGCACCTTGTCCTCGGTGGTCACAGAGCTCAGCTGCAGGGAGAACTGGTTCTTGGTTGTGTCAACAGTGATGGAGATGCGGCCCTGGAAAGCTGAGTTGTAGCTTGTGCTCCCTGATCCACCGTTTATCCACCTCATCCGCTGTGGAGCTTTCCTGGGACGCTGCCGGATCCAACTCCAGTAGATGTAACTATTGACAGATTCTCCAGTGACAGTGCAGGTGAGGGACAGGGTCTGCAATGGCTTCACCAGGCTGAGTCCTGACTCCCGAAGTGTCAGATCAGACAAGACACCTGAGGACAAGGGGAGTCAGGATGAGTCTGTCCTTCTCACTCCCAGCCCCCTGTAAACATCTAGAAACCCCAGGACCCTCACCCAGAGGAGCCGCCACCAGGCAGAGAAGGGTCCATAGCGTCCCCATGGTGCCTGCAGGATGGAGACTCCACATCGACCCCGCTGGTGACAGAGATTTCTTTTGGCAGCGCCCAGTGTGATTTGCATGTGTGTTTGGAGGGTATTATAAGAGGCTGGTTCTAGCTGACACAGGTTCCTGAGACCTGGGGCTGGGTGGTTGGAGCTGCTGACCCTGGTGCTGCTGTTCTGGGTCCCAGCTCTTTCTTGTTTGTTCTCCATTATGTGACTTTGCACAGATTGGTGTTTAATTTGATGATCATATAAAGAAAACGTTCAGGTTTTCTCTCCTGTCTTCATCAGCCCATCATACTGTACTTTTAAGTTTAATCTATGGAGAAACCATTTATGAAACCATTATTCCCAGTGGTGCTGAAGACTCTGCCTTGGTCCATCTGCCTGAGACTGTTGTGATCCATATTCAAAGCAGATATGAGTCTCTGACAGTCCGTATTGATTTGTCCTCCAGTGTTTCTATCTGCAAATGTGGATAGTGTGTGGCTCCAGTACAACAATATGAGCCTGCAGCTACCAACATTTCAGCAAGATCGTGGCCACAGACAATCCATATCTTAGAGGGGCTTTCATCTAAACTCAAGGCAGGTGACAACCAGAGAAAACAAGGCAAAGGGATTGGGTGATGCCGGGTCTGGACTGAGGGCTGTAGGCATTATTGAGGTTGGAGAGAAGATGCTGGCAGCGAAAAGGTGATTTTTATCTCCATGCAAAACAGAGTGCTCTGCGAAGAGTTCAGGAAGGGACAGTCATGCAAACTTAAATAGATTCTATTTAAGTTGCCCAGTAGTTGAATTGAAAATGACATTTATTCCCCATAAGTGGGACTCCAAATAAGATATCTTACGGCCCCACAGCTGAAGTCCTGACAGCATACAGATGGTCTCATCAGGCTGTTTGTGACACGCTCCCATATACGGACACCCGGCCACTGTCAGAACCTGGGGAGGAAATCTCCACACCATCTCCGGAGGGTGAGAAAATAATAAGGAAGTAAGTGAATAAGGAAAAACATTCAGGTAGCTGAGAGGCAGGGAGTGATCAGTCTGTGTATATATTCATACATTAAGAGTGGTCTCAATTCTGCACAGAACAGAATGTCATGAGAAAGAAGGTAGACATAAGACCAAGTGTACCTTCTCACATTTAGAACCTACTCAAATTGGAATAAGTGGATATTTCAGAAAACAGCAGGAAAGCTTTTTGATAACAAGAAATTACTATAAGTAATATTCTGCTCTATAGTTCTACTACATTTTTGTTACCCATCCACGTACTGAATGACAACTTTCTTGGCAATATGGGGCAGTTACCAATATAGTAGAAATGGACAATTCCATTCCAATGATTTTTCTAATATACATTGCTCTTTTTATTTATTTATTGTAACTAAGTATCTAAAATCATGAACATTGTACCTATTTTAGTGGAAATATATGATGTTGTGATACATGCATACCTTGAGTCATGTTTAAATAAGGATATTTATTATTTTCATGTTAAAATATTCAAATCCTCTCCTACTCACTTTGTGAAATCCCCAGTGCAGCCTCTTTCTCCTCGTTGCCCTGAGGTGCAGCAGCACAGTAGAGCTTCTGCCCCTGCAGAACTACCCCTCAGGGCCCTCCATTACGCTCTCCTTCTTCCACTCAGTTCTTCTGAAAATCTATTAGGTAAACTCCTGCAGCACTACTTGCCTGGGCTGTGCTCTAGGATGGGCTCTGGTTTTGCAGAATCTGTCACAGTGCCTTCTGTGTAGCTTTGCTTTCCTGTGGTCCCAGCAGAGAGGAGTCTGAGTTTGTACTGCTTGACAAGTACCAGGTAGCTAATGTCATTGTAGGGCTGGACTCATTGTAAAAAGTACTTCGTGGTTTCCTGTTTTTATTTAATTTGTGATTCCCTGATGAAAACAATGGGAATTTGGTTTTCATATGATTATTTGTTATTTGTATATTTTATTTAATAATGTGTCCCTTAGACATTTTATTCATATCTTGGGGACTGTGAGTGGAAAAGTTTGCAGTTCTTCGTGGGTCCGTAAGGTGTTGTCAGAAACTTGTGTTTTACTCTCACTTGTTTTTATCCTTGAAAAGTATCATTCAAAATATATGGATAGCAAAGCAATGACATGAATTAGCATGACTGTGATGTGACAAGCACTTTCCTGTCAGAAGACAGGTCTTATCAAGAAGATGCAGTCACATTTTTCTGTTGACAATTCAGCATTATATTTGATAATATGCAGGAAATGTATTTGTCACCTGAAGCTGGGACACAAATATCTCCCAGATCAGTGAACTTTCCAGGAAACTTGTAGAATCTTTTCAAATTTCTTAAAAATTGGAAAGCTCTATTTCAGATCATACCACCCACCTTATGTTAACAAAGGATGAATCCATTTCCAGAAGTGAACAGATGCTGTGACCATGCTCCTGGCCATCTAGAACCATGAGCTAAATGAGTCCCTGTCTTTCATAAATTAATCATTGTGCCCATTCACCCACCCACCCACCCATCCATCCATCCTATTAGATCAACAGGAGAATGATTTTTTGTGTGTGTGATACTGGGGATCGAACTCTGGCCCTTGTGCTTCCAAGGATAGTGCAGTACCACTTGAGCTAAATCCCTAGCTCCTATTAGATCAACAGGAAATGGACACAGATAACTAACAAAAGCCAACATAACTTAGAGAATTCTTTGTCATATTACTGCAAATGCTGTAGTGCAATCTATTACTGCATTACTTAGTATGGATGAAAATGTTTAGAAATGCAGAATTATAATCAGTCACCATTTTCTCCACAGTTAAAATTACTATTTCACTTGCCGGGCATGGTGGCTCATACCTGTAATCCCAGCACTCAGGAGTCAGAGGCAGGAGGATTGCTGAGTTACAGGCTTGCCTGGGCTCCATAGTGAGCTCAGGGCCAGCCTGAACTACAAAGAGAGACCCTGTCTCAAAAAAAAAATTACTATCTCACTAATGATTTTTGTGATGTGACAAGCTATTTTTTAGTTCAGTTACTCTGTCAAAGAAATGAAAAATGTACTAAGACATCTAAAGGAGTCCTGCACAATGGCTGTGTCAAAAATCTATACTCAACCACATGAACAGAACCTTTCTCCTCTATGCTAAATAACATCAATATTTGATATTTTGAATGAAATGAATAACAGATTAACTGGAATTATTTTATATAATTTTGCAGTTACTCTAATCATCAGGTAACTTTTCATATGCCTGCCAGAAATTGCATTTATACTCTTGTGGGTTCCTGTCTCTGAAACTTATGTATTTGTATTCTGCTCCATTTTTTCATAGAAGATTGAGGAAATACTATATTTACTTTTACCAATGTAAACAATCTTCATAGGGGGTGTTCTGTTCACAGGAGTGCATATACTAGAACAGCAAATGAAGCTGAAATACTCAGACATACGTGGATTTGATAAGAACATTAGAAATGAGGGTGAAATCATTGAAAGACAGTATATTCCCGTGAGTTCGACATATGTAGGACAGGAAGGGCCAAGTCTATAAATAATTGAACTTGAGGTTTCTAGCTGAATAGATGTTCTTTTTAGAAAGTTAAATTATTTCTTAATGGACAGATAAATGTATAGTTATTCTGTACAACATGATGTTTCAAAACATCTCTATGAAGCAAAATGGCCCAGTTTGGCTAGTTAAAAATCTGCGTTAATTTGCATGCTTACAAATGTAGAGAAGTTCTAATGTTGCTTCAGACATGACACTGGGTGGGAATTGCTCACAAAGCACAGACATGTATAAGGTACAAATCCAAAACCCCATCCTCTGCTGCTCACACAGTGGGCCAAGTGTTTAACTCACTGTGAGGAGCAGCAAAGGCAAGTTTAGATGTGCCCTGCAAGGGATGCTGTGAGAAGTGTGGGGACCCTGGAGGGAGGAGTTCACTGCAATACATGTGGTGCCTATTCACAGGGGACCATTGTATCCATAGTGATAACGTATAATCAGAAATCTTAGTATAAGCAAGGGAAAGGGGTACTGTGGACCTTTTGAATAATAAAAATAGGAGTCAAACATAGAGAAACTACATGTACAGTGTGTTTCTGAATTTTACAATATTGTAAAATGAACACAAAGCATGTAGAAAATAAACAATTGAAAAACAGACTTTAAGAAGAAGAATTTTGATGTGCAAAATAGCAGTGCACATATTATAATTGTAGGTACAGAAATGGACATTCTCTTAGTGAAGTATTTACATGACCCTTGATATTCAAGAGAAAATATATAATATTAGATATATTTCCTAAGTACTCTGAAAACACTACCTGTGTGATGCTGTAGTACTTGCTACTCTGCACTGATAGCAAAAAAGAAAAAAATAGGAAAATTGTAATACGAGCACTGTAAGTGTGAGATGCACAAACTGTGATCCTGTTGCTCCTAAACAATGTCCTAGGTGTGCAGGGTCCTGGCTGCACCTGGAGTGGATCCAGGCTGAACAGGAGACAGAACCTGAGCCAGCCAAGTCCAGCTCCATATTGTCCAAATGCTCATCACCAGTTCCTGTTACTCTGTGTCCTGATCACAGCAACATGGTGGATGAAGATAAATCAAGATGTTGATGGGAAGATACGATTCTGAGTTACATGAGCAGGCTCAGTGTCATCCCAAGTGTCCTTATAGGTAGAAAGTAAGGGAGTCTGAGCCAGGGGAAGGTGAGGTGTTTGTGAGAGCAGAGGTTACAGTGATGTGATTTGAAGAAGGAGGAGAACCCGCTGAGGAACACAGGCAGCTCCTAAAAGCTGGAAAAGGTATGAACATGGGATCGGTGTGCAATTTTCAGGAGCAGCCAGCTTGCCCAACATTCTGCCTTTACAGAAATATTTCAGAAGTACTAAGAAGCTTCATTTGTGAATGTGTCTCTGGTTTAGAACACAGTCCAGGTCTCCTGCCGTATGTGTAGATGTGAGAATGAAAGAGATTTCAGAGAAGATTCTGAGGGCTTCACTGAGGGGCTGGGCTGCGACTGCAACAGGTCAGGAAGAGACCAGGAAGGCCAAGAATGTGAGTTACAGAGATAAGTTTCCTAAGCGTAAATGTGGGTCCCTAATTAGATCTCCAAGGGCAGATGCAGAGTGAGGAGTTGTATGGATGAGTCCAGAACAAAAGGCAGGTTGGTGAAGGGAAACTTGTTTTTTTTTTTGTTTGTTTGTTTGTTTTTTTGGTGGTGGTGGTGGTGGTTTTTTGCTTTGTTTTTTGTCCAATGAAAAAGGGCTCCACGGAGAGCACAGGTAGCAAAAGGTGAAAAGTCAATCCTGCGGGTAACTAAGTAACAGTCTTGAATGAATCTAAGAGTGGGTAGAAAGTGTCACCGCAGACTCTGAGAGGACATCCCTAGGTACATTCTGTATTTGTACAGGAAGTTGAGCTCTGAGTTTGGTGGTCATGGGTGCCGCCTGCTGGTCACAAGCACCCCTGCAGTGAGGTTTTTGTCTGGACTCACACCAATGTCCTCTCACTGTGTCTCTTGTACAGTAATACATGGCCGTGTCCTCAATGGTCACAGAGCTCAGCTGCAGGGAGACCTGGTTCTTGGCTGTGTCAGCAATGATGGAGATGCGGCCTTGGAAAGCTGAGTTGTACTCTGTATTCCATGAAGCATAGTACCCCATCCACTGTAGAGCTTTCCCAAGAGGCTGCTGTATCCAAGTCCAGTAATTACTACTGACAGATTCTCCTGTGATAGTGCAGGTGAGGGACAGGATCTGCAATGGCTTCACCAGGCTGGGTCCTGACTCCTGAAGTGTCAGATCAGACAGGACACCTGAGGACAAGGGGAGTCATGATGAGTCTTCCCTTCCCACTCCCAGGCCCCTGTAAATAACTGGAGACCCCAAGGATCTCACGCAGAGGAACAGCCACCAGGCAGAGAAGGGTCCACAGCATCTGCATGGTGCCTGCAGGATGGAGACTGGACACTGGCCCCACTGGTGACAGAGATTTCTTCTGGCAGCACCCAGTGTGATTTGCATGTCTGTGTGTCTGAATGTATAAAAGGCTGAGCCAGCATGATGTGAGTTCCTGAGACTTAGTGCTGCTGTTCTGGGATTTAGATCTGGCTGAGCTTTTACCTCCCCCCCCCCTGACTTTGTATGTGTAGATGATGCATTTGATGATTGTGTAGAAACAATATTAAGGGTTTCCTTCCCATCTTTGTCAGCCCATTGTGATACGGCTTTAATTTTATTTCCTGTAAAGACCCTTCATGAAAGAATTGTCCATGTTAGTGATGCAGTCTTTTCCAGTATTCACCTCCAGGGCTCTTTTGGTCCCATTTATCAGATTTGGGCCTTTGATATTCTTCCCAATTTCCTTCCAGTGCCTCCATTCACAAAGTACACAGGAGGAATCAGCCCTATCTACCTCTAGGTAAAATTCACAACTTAGAGGGACCTTGGCCACAAACAAATCTTACCTGAGGAGACAGACAGCCAAATGCAGGACAAGTGAGGGCCCATGATCACAAGGTAGAGACTGTGTGTGACAGTCACTTGCATGCAGGAGCGTGAAGTGTTACTGACATTCGAGAAGAGATACTCTTGGAAGGATGGTGACCCTCATCTCCCTGCAGTCTAGGGAACCCCCTATAGGAGTACCAGGAGGTCTTTTAATGGGTTTTACCTTTGTGTTTGGTGAAATTCACAATTAGCAGTTGAATAGAGGCTTTGGTGAATTGTATATTGCTGCTGTGTGCACTGTGAGCCTGGTGCACAAGTTGTGTACCATCAATAACACACCTGGTTCATGTACCAGGCACCTTTTATAGCAGATCAGAGAAACTCTCCAACATAAATAGTCATGAAGGGGATGTGATTAATAGAAAAGGAAGTCACAAGAAGTCCAGGCTCTTGGCTCTGGGGGAAAAGCAAGTCCCAAAGGCTGCCAGGAAGTGCACACTTTCCTGATGTAGAGGTTCCACTCGACTCAGCTATTCTTTTGCTTGGTATCTTTTCAAAAGAATTAAAAGCATCATATCACTCCAGTGTATGCATGTTCATGTTTAGAGTGGCACAGTTTGTAAGAGCTAAATTTTGAAAGTAGCCCAAATACTCAAAAACTAAAGAATGGAGGAAGCAGAAGTGATTTTTTTATACAATGCTGCACTACTCTTTCAGAAAGATAAGCCTGAGACATTTTTAGCCAAATAGATGCACCTTGAGATAAGTGAAATATGTCAGACATGCATGTGTAAAAAAGTGGGGAACAAGGCTTTTGAGATAGGGTATTTTATGGGAGATAAGGTGGATCAAAAACAAGATATATCATGTACAGGTACAAATTCCCTATGAGGATTGTTATCATGTATACCTAAAATGTACCAATAAAATAAAAAGATGAATAATTAATTAAATTATATTTAAAAAGGAGTCAGAAGGTGGGAAACATTCTCCATAGCCCACAACTTCCCCACACTAAGGACAGTCAGCTAAAAGCAACACTGGACTTCACCCAGGAGAGGTTAAGGAGAATGGCTCTCTTTCAGGATCAACAAAAAAGAAAACAAACTGCAAGTAGGAGTCAAAAATAAGAAATCCAAAATATGCTCTAAAAACTATATAAATATAAATAAAAACTATAGAAATAAATATATAGGTTTCATCATATATAGCATGATCTATATATATGTCAACTTGAACAAGAAATGCCCAAATCAATTGAATCACTTGTTCCAGGAGTGATTGAAGGATTTACTACAGACAGATACCTACCCTGGGTGTGAGTGACAGTGACCAACATGCTGTCTGAATATAATTACAAAACAAAGAACAAAGTTTTGCTTCTGTTTCTTGAAAGGAACCCTAGTCTTCACTTTCACCTTGGACATAATTCCCTGGCTTCCATTTTCTGCTTTATAGCACAGACTCTTCACCTTCCACTGTGGACCCTCCAGCCTGTGGATCAGACACACATAGGACACTTCAGTGAGCTCCAGGCCTTTGACTGGGCCACACGAATTTCCAAACTTCAGATGGTCCTTTTGCACTTTTCCACACCTGACTCTGGAATCCATTGTCAGCCAATCTTGTTAATGCTTATATACATGGATGTCTTGCATTAAATGTTTCTATAGTAAGCTCTGATTGCTACAGTATGCTATTAAATTGTCATAGAAATTATGGTACTCTATTTTCCCTAGTTAAATGATCTTTTTATTTCTTCAAATTCTTTGCAATTTTCCTGTTGTCTCCGTATAAATTTACCTTTGGTAGGACATTTTTTTAACAGGATGACACACTAGACTACAGTCACATTTGTGTTAACTTCTGCAACCATGAAACTAATTTTGATATCAACTTCTTTTTGAATTAATGGTTCACATTTTTCCTCCAGTTTGTTATTCTGCTATTGACAGATTTTCATTATGCATTAACTTACTTAGCATCATTTTGAGTGAGTCTAGCTTTTGAAAATTAACAGTAGCATAAAAAGGTCCTGTGTTGAATATTTTCCTGTGGACATAACTTGTTATTTCTCTCAGTAAGTAGGTAAGTGCTCATCTGTTGAACTCTAGTCTGAACCTCATTTTTACTGTAAAAGAACTGGTCCAGTGGTTCTCAGAATGGTTATAACACTCATGTTTTCTCAGGAGTAAATAAAACATTATAATGCTTTGTATCATCTCTGACACTTGATTTCACATTCTTTATCTTCTCACACATTGTAACAAAGGTGAATTTTTAGTTGATCATGTTTAATTTGTTATTAATGTTTAATATCCAGATTGTTCATTTTTGTTCATTTTGCACATTTAAACACAGTTACAGTGCACTTCAATTATTTTCACCCTCATCAGCTCCTCTATCACCTCTGAGATCCTCATCCTTCATCCAGAAGTCTCCTACTTCATCTCTTTTTTATTGAGTTTTCTTTATGGTAAATAATATTTTATGGTTTCCACTTCTTATTTCCCTTCCCTTTCAGTTGCTGTAAATTGCGTTGATATTTTTAACTCCTTTTATCATAGGATTTGTGAGTTTCTTTTATAGAATTTAAATTATTCTCTCTATACATTGAAGTAACCAATCTTTCACCTTATGAATGTTTATTATTTATGTCTTGCCTGTATAACATCTTTGCATGATTTTTCATGGATTCTTTCAGTATTTTTATGTTGTAGGGATGTATTGTGGCTTCCTATAAATTTTATTTTATTTTGCTTTGTTTTGTTCATAAAGTATGAGTTTGGCACATTTATACTGAACACTTGACTTGTTTGTATTGCCTTGGTTTGCATGGTGACTTCAGCTTGATGTCCTCCAGTCTTGTTTTAAAGCTGTGTCCCCTGCCTATGGCACCACAATGACGTAGTGGCACCTGCGGGAGCTGAGAATGAATAGAAGGAGTTTTGGTCACTGACAGGTGCTTTAACAGGAGATGGAAAGACAGCAGCTCTGAGGCATCAGGGCTGTGCAACTAGAGACAAAATCACCTGAAATCCTGAGCCAAAAGGGAACATTCATGTGTTTAATTGGCCTACTCTTGGATATGGGTTCCAAAAATTGTGGTTAACAGGTACAATGTGCATGTAAATAAAAACTGAATATTCAGGCACTGAACAGGTGCAGGTGGCATAGGTGGGGCTGAGTGTCTGGGAGGAGCCCAGTAGGTAATGACCCCACTGCAGAAGGTGATCCCTGTCAGGAATTTTGACTTACTGGACTTAGAACTTTCTTATTTGGACTTACAGATGTCTACCCTGCCCTTTAGGATCCACTACTGGGATTACTGTGGACGTCTCTTTCGCCCTGTGGGATATTAAACTACGAGAATTACTGCACTAGGATTATTGACCTTAAAATTTACATATTTGGACTAACTCAGATTTAAGGATGTCTTCCCTGCCCTATGGCCTCTTCAACTACAGGGATTATTGTGGATAACTGTCCTGTTTTATGCATGTTAATATTTTGATGTGAAGGCTTGGTACTAAATAAAAGTGTGGTTAGCTCAGGACATTGGCCTTTTCTGCTTGTGCACTATTTGGCTTTTTACTGCCACTGCCCAGAGTAGCAAGAGTTAAGCTGGGCTCAGCTTTTTCCTCAAGGTTCTGATTTTATTGTTTGTTAGTTGCTGATCCTTTTGCTGTGAGACTCATGGGGGACTGGAGCTTGCCATGAGGATCCTGGCTGTGTCTTCTTAGCCTAACTCCTACAGAGCTCCAGCCTGCTAACCCATAGACAAGAATTGACCATGAGTCCCTGAGACACAGGCCTCTCTTCTCACACCATCCTGAAACCTGTGAGCCACTCATACACACACAACCCTCCCAGCCAGGGCAGCCTGCAGGGAGAACAAGGCCAGGTGGAGGGACATGTGGGTGCAGATGTGGACAGGTGTCAGAGACCTGAGAACAGTGACAGGACATCACTGCACTGAACACTCCTGCCTGTGTTTCTCTATGATGAGGAAGTCTGTCTGCATGGGAGGAGCTGAAGGGGGTGAGGTAAACAGTCATTGAATTGGACATAACTCTCCCATGAGCTTGCTATGAGAGGGTCAGGGAAGGGGCCCATCTTCTAGAGAAGAGAGGGCATTTTCTCATATAGGAAGAAGCCTATGCATTGGGTCTGAGATACTCTTCCTTGTAGCCTCTGTGTGGAGCTCTTTGCTGAGTCTCCTCTAGAAGAGAAGCATTGTTGTCGGAAAGGTAAACTAGTCCAATCACTTTTGATGTAAGTATGGAGACTTACCAAAAAGTAAATGTAGAAATTCCATTTCACCTATGTCTCTGCTCCACACATTCCCAAAAGAGCTGAAGTCATCATAATATCCCAATATGTGTGTATTTCTACAAGCACAACTCACAATAGCTAAAAAGTGAAAACAGCTTATGACTATCAATAGATGAATAGTTAAATAAAATGTAGCATGCATACACAATGCAGTACTCTGCAGTCATAAAGAAGGACAAATTTGCATCACTTGGTGAAAAACAGATTCATCTTGACATCACCATGGTAAGTAAAACAGGTCAGTCATAAAAGGCTAAAATTCACATGAGATCTTTGATGTGAGGAGCCCAAATATAAATAGTTCAAAGCAGCAAAATAAAGAGCCATGTTATGAAATAGAGATGCAGAGGGCTGGGGATTTAGCTCAATGGCTCCGGTGTCTTCTCTGCATGTGCAAAGTCATGAGTTATATCCCTAGTAACCACATACCACAATGCCAGGTGTAGTGACTCACACCCCCAACAATCAGTACCACGTACCACAATGCTGGGTGTGCTGGCTCATGCCTGTAATCCCAGCACTCAGGAGGCAGAGGCAGGAGGATTGCTGAGTTTGTGGCTATCCTGGCCTACATAGTGAGCTCAGGACCAGCCTGAACTACAAAGCAAGATGCTGTCTCAAAAAAAAAAAGGAAAGAAAGAAAATATTAGAGATGCAGAATCTATATGGGTGAGAAGGAAATCTGGAGAAGAAAGAAGAAGAGTGAATGGGAGCACAGGTAGAATAAAATAATCAGGATGTAATATGTATATGTATCAAACCCCCAAGTTAAATAATCAGTATGTATTGTAAACACATATTAATAAATTTTTAAAAGCCCAAGGTTTAGTCAGTAAGGGATCATAGGAAGGAGACAATGGGGAGTTAGTGTTTCTTGTGCTCAGTGTTTCTTTATGAGGAAAAAAATGCTTCAGAACTAGGTGCAGGTGGTGGTTAAATGCACTAGATTTGACTTCACAATGGATGATTTCATGCTTGGTGAATTTTAATTAATTGGAAAAATAAAAGGGATACAAAATGGAACTTAGGTGGAAAATGACATGAATGAAAATGTTGTCTAAAAAAAGAAGTGTAAGTCAATGACAATGCAAAAAATTTTTTCCAACATGCTGTGTTTTGTAAAGAGTCAGGTTTATTGAGGTTTCCTGTGACTGGTAACTGTGTGTTCTCCTTGACATGCTGTGGAGGGTCACATATTAATTTATATTTTGAAAACCTCACATTTTGTCAAACAGGAAAAGGGCTTCCTTCTAAGATCCTGCTTGCTGAACCATGGAGCAAAACCAATTAAAGACACAAGAGGAAGTTCGATGTTGCATATTTGTTCTTCTGGGGCCTCTGCAGATACTGAGAATTTCCAGATGGTGTAACTCCCACCCCCACTTGCTTGTCACTAACCCCCTCTGTGAACACTGCAGGTTCAGAGTGCCCCTGGTTGGTCATACATCCTCTAGCAGGGAGGTTTTTGTATGGGCTCACATTGATGTTCTCTCACAGTGTCTCTTGCACAGTAATATATGGCTGTGTCCCTGGTGCTCACAGAGCTCAGCTGCAGGGAGAACTGGTTCTTGGATGAGTCAGAGGTGATAGTTGACTGCCCTTGAAGAGAAGGTGCATACTCGTAATACCACTTGGACCTGTAGTATGTCCTTCCGAGCCACTCAAGACCTCTCTCTGGAGACTGCTTCAGCCAGTTCCAAGTAGCACTGGCACTAGAGACAGTGTCTCCAGAGATGGTACAGATGAGGGAGAGTGTCTGTGAAGGTTTCACCAATCTTGGGCCATTTTCTTGGAGCTGCACCTGGGACAGGACACCTGGGAACAGAAGGCAGCAGTAAAGTTAACACCCATGGCCTGAGAATTCTTCCCAGGACACCCAATATTTCTGGAATACTGACCCTGTGGAAAACCCAGTGCAGACAAAAGGAGAAGCAAGGAGACAGTCATTTCTAGGGCACTGTTGACCGTTCTGGGCTCCAGAATCAGCAGACTTTCTGTTCCCCAGCAGCTGCTGCTATTTAAACAAAAAGTGATACCCCTATTTGCCTATGCTCCTGACTTCCTGATATAAGGCCATAGAAAGCAGATGGTTCACTGAAGCACAGGAGCCTCTGGCTTAGAACCAACTTTCTCCAAATCCATTTCATTCAGCAAGTTGGGGCCAAGGTAAGAGTAGAGACAAAGTGCTCAGAAGTGTAACTCTGGCAGAGGCTGAGCATGATTCTTCCAGGGCTGCAGCACTGAGAATCTTACAACTTCAGCCTGAATCTCGATTTTAACTGGTTGGAGCTCTTCACTTCTTCAGTCTTGCAATAAACCCTTTATGCAATAAGCCCTGAAATCCAATGAAAAAGCAGCTGGCTCCAGTCATTGAAGAATCACCCACAAGAAAGGAAACATATCTGGGCTGCTGCGATCAGGCAGTGAGTGGAGGCATAGTGTGCCGGGGCAGCAGGGTCACTGCAGACCTAGGTCTCCCTGGCTGTCACCATGAGGGTATGAATCCAGATGGAGTGTGTGGGAAATGCCATGAGGAGCTCATCCAGAAGTGGGTCCCTGATGCCTAAACCAGTCCCCAGTGAAACTCAGGAAGCAAGCACTGTGCCACAGACTGGAGGTGTTGCAGCCATAGGCTGGCAGGTTGAGATGATGATGGTGACATGTTCAGCACTGAAGGACAGCTCAGAGCCCACAGTGTCATGAGAAGCCTGACTGCAGGAGTGCCCCGGGAAACCTAATTGCATTAGCTGAGACCCAAGCTAGAGCCAGCCCCCTTCCCTATAGGTCACAGAAGTAGAATTGTAAATGATAGTAGCCCAAGTTTTAGTTAGCCATTTGTTTACCCTGTACAGCCCGGTTCCTTTAATTGCTAATCAACCCTCTCTTAGAAGGTTCCCCCTGTTGACTCCCAGCATACCTGTGTTAACAAATGGTAACCTTATGACCTTCTTTCCAGCCGCCTCCCCCTGCTCATTAGATTCACTACTTTCCTGAAAAGTAACTACCTGTAACCATGGAAACTGGCTGGACCCCATAAGGTCCAGATCTGAGTCTCTTGAGACTGAGTCTCTTCAGATCTTGAGATCTGAGTCTCTCAGGTACTTTCTAATCTGTTTTGCCATAACAACAGCAGAGCCAGAATTGAGGGCTTTGGTCATAGTAATACCACAGAATGAGAAATAATTCCACACCAGGTCACACAGCAGATATTAAAAGTTGGAATTTTATTCACACACGTGGACTCCATTTCCTAGTGAAGTAAAACACCAAGTTGAAGCTGTGAGGGGTTTTCAAAGGAAAATCTGGCAGTTACAGAAATAGGGTGAAGGGCAGTCACATCTTTATCTTTGCAGACCACAGCTGCAAAGACAAAAGTCTGGTTATCTTAACAGAACATCTTACCAGAGTATACAGTTTTACAATACACAATTATCTCTATGATACATCCCATACATGTGTTCCAGGGAGATCATCTTTTGAGAAGGACTGTCCAACCAAGGTCACACAAATGCAGTTTGCAGTTAGGTAAAAGGCCACATTCCTAAGGCTTTGTTTGCCCAGGGGTGGTGGGTAACATAACATGGAATAACTCTGGTTATATGAATTTTGCAGTCATTATATCTCTGCAGCGTATAACATGGGGAGATGCAGCAGATTCTCCACACAGTATTCACAGACTATGAATAACACATGGTTCTCACTTTCTGTGGGAAACAGGGAAAGGGAACATGACTAGAATCTTTGCATTAGGTTCTAGTCTCCTGTGAGTCAACAGCACATGGTGAAATAATAATTACACAGAGATGTGGTTTAGAGAAGAAACTGAGCTTGGCCCTGATCCATGCTATGCTAGGCAACAAAGAGCCCAGACCCTGGCGTGCCGTACCTTTTATTGTTTACATTCCAAAAGACCAGAGAGGGCAGGGCAAACACCAACAATAGTCCTAGAGAAGCTATGTAGATGAAGATTCCCTCAGGGTAGGGCAGACACAGACAATGGAGAAGTTATGTAGATACTGGCGTAGTTCTGTCCTGAAGCATCACAGCATGTACGATCACCAGAGCCCATGTTGCTACCAGAGGTGTAAGTGAGTTAAGGCCAAAGTCCATCTGCAGGCAGGCCTGGTTACAGTTTTGACAGTGAAATTATTTTTCCCAAACAGGATTGTTCCCAACAACCTTCCCTAATATGGCTTTGTTGTTTTACATCAGGAGTCAGACCAAAGCCCTGCATGATTGCAATGGGCATGTCAGGTAGTAGAGTTGGGCTACTATTGCTCCTTTCCTGATGTCTGTCACCGAGCCCTAAGTCCTGGTCTGTGAAGTGGCAGTGCTCTGCTGAATTATATGCAGATGAGGTCAACATGATCCCTATAAAATCCTTTTCCCTGAACTATCATTTCTCACTCACACTGTGAGTTCCTTGCTATTTGAATCTGGTTACAATACCAGTTTGTTCTGTCCTAGCATGTTAAGCATTTCTCTCTCCCTAGAAGCCGCCATAGTTCCTTCATGCCAGGTGTTTGGCAGTAATTGACTAGGTGACTTCAAAGCTCTCTACTCCTTATTCTTTCTCATGATTGTGTTCAATAAATGCTGGATGCACTTGAAGGCTTTGGTCTTTGCTGCCATCAGCAACACTGGTCAGAACCTGAGACTCAGCTTTGTGATAAGTCTTGTTCCCTCTGTTCCTTAAACTTTCACTGGAGTTTTAGTGGCTCACAGAAGTCTGGGATCCTTACCATGGGTCTCCAGAAACTCTCATCACTAACAGTGTTACCTCATTACTAACAGTGAGAGAGCCATCACAGCCACATACAGAGATGAAAGACTGCACGTCAACTCAGGGCTGTATCTGTCCTCCTAGAAGTGGTGAGTTCAGGTCTTCATCAGTGCCTTTGGGGGTTTGCTGATTCACTGAAGACTGGTTTATGTGTCTCAGGCACTGGAGAACTACATGTGGTCAGGACTTGTGGTGTGTTGTCATGAGTGATCACTGAGTGCCTGCAGAAGACAACAAGGGGGAGGAATGGCCCAGGCTCATAGCCTCCCCCAGATGGTTACCCTTGTACTTGAGGAAAGTGAGAATTCACTCACTTTAGACAAGCATTAATCTCCTCTGACAACAGTCCCTGAAGCCTGTTTTTGAATGTATAAAGATCATACCATTTCTTCTCTAGTTTCCTGTTTATTTAAGGATGAGAGCAAACCTAGTTTATGCTCCTATACCTTGAAGCACTGTATGCAAACGTGACATTAAACAAGTTTAACCACACAGTGTTAGCTGATCAGAAACTCAGGACTCAAAACAGTTATACCCAGCATGACTCTGGACTAGATTTCAGGCCTGTGTCTTTAAGAGCAGCAACTGGCAGACAGCAGCCTGTGTGGGGTGGTCACAGCCAGACGTCACTGCTATTAGAGGTGTGATAGCCTGTGTCTTGCACAGGCCAGGGCTCTCCCAAGTCTCCTCAGCACCGCAATGTTTCCAGGAGTTGAGGCCAAGGATTTAGTGAGAAATCTCTCTGCATATACCAATTCCATCTCAGAGGTGATAAATGGCATCTTTCAGGAGGGCATATTAAAGGAGAAATACATAGATGAGGAGAGCAGCAACTTCTTGGGGGAGGATATTTCCATAAGACCACAGAAGATATATGTGTCCCTCTTCCTCCCTGCTTCTGGGCCTAAGTCCTTTGCTCTTCTTATGCCTCAGTCATGCTTCCCCAGGAAGACCAGCACATGTATGTAATGAACAAGGGCACTTTTACTAGCACAGCATGCAGTGGGTCTACCAATATTGGGTTGGAGACCCCGAAGAATGGCTACTGGCCCCTTTTAAGGGCATTTCTGGTTATACACGGGAGGGGGACCTAAACCTTCTAATGACTGGCTAACAGTTTGATCTATCATAGTTATGGGGTGGTCATTGGTAGAGGAGGTACAGGAAACACAGAGCCATCATGTGGGAGGGCTAACAAAGGAAATCTTTGGTGGGAACAGTTCTGGAGGATAGCTCACCAGTAAGTTATGTGAGCTATGTCCCCTCAGGTTTACCAGGAGATTGCTGTTACTTGGCAACCAGCATGACCAGAGACCTTATCGGTTTGCTCTACAGATTTTCAGAGACCTTACACAATTAGCAAGTTGTCACAAGTTGTTTTTACAGATTATATATCATATATCACATTTGCACAAGATGTTTTTACAAAGTACAAAGTTTTTTCACAGTTTAAACATCAGGTAGGGATGACTCACAAAATGAAAATTCTTTGGTCCCAATATCCTGACACCTCTGCTAGTCCCACCGCCCCTCCCTGCTTGGTCCACAGTGCCCCTGCAGAGATATCTGGGTCACACTGCTTCTCATCCCTATGTCTCTCACACAGTCATGTATGGCCATGACCTTGACCCCCAGGAACCTCAGCTGAAAGAAGGATGCTTCATTGCACTGGAGAAAGAACACTGGATTTGGAAAGGTACACTGAGTTGTGTGTTACCACTGAAGCTGAGCTGCCTCCACACCCAGCCTGGGGCTGTAGGATCCAGGCCAGAAGTAACATCTAGTATCAGGCATTTGAGATTCCGAGCACTGAGGGAGCAGATCTGAGAGGTTTCTGTGAGACCCACATAACCAGAGTTACTCCACCCTGTCTCCCCCTTTCCCGCCTCCAAGAATGTGACCTTTTACCTAAACTGAATCTTGCTTGTGTGTACAAGTCTCCCCAAAATGAGCTGACTTTCCAAGAACAAATGTAACCTCCACGGAACAGATATAACATAAAGACAGTCTAAGATAACAAGACAACTGTCTCTGTAGATGTGGTCTGCAAAGATAACTATGTAACTGCCCTTTGTAACTGCTAAGTTAAGCTGTGTAACTATAACTGCTAGTTTTTCTTTTAAAACCCCTCACATAGTGACATATGTGCACTCATGTTCATAGCAGTTCAGTTCATGATAGCAAAATCTTGGAAACAACCCAAATGCCCATCAGCTGGAGACTGGATAAAGAAGATGTGGTTTTTCTATAAAATGGACTATTACTCTCCCATAAAGAATGATAAGTTTGAGTTATTTATATTCAAATAGATGTACCTTCAGGACATACTCATAAGTGAAATGAATAGATTATAGCTCTGTAAATATCATATCTTTTCTCTGGTATAAGAAGCTGAACTCTAGAATATATGGTAGATATTGTAAAATAGAAAATATTCAAAGGGAAATGGGGTGTATGGGTAAGTAACAAGGTGAACAAAAATATGATGGTGGTAAAAAAATGGGGAAACAAAGCTTATCTATATTGAATTGTGCCATATACTGGTACAAATTCTCAATATTGTGTGTGATCATGATGTGTATATAAAATGTACCAATAAAGATGCAAATTTTTAGGAAGTACAAAAAAAAACCCAAAACCACATAGCTTTAGCTTGGGATTTCACTTCATTAGGAAGGGGTCCATGCATGTGAATAAACTTCAAACCTTTAATATCCACTGTGTGTCCCACTGTGGAATTATCTCTTGCATTCTGCAGTATTTCAGGTTCCCCAGGCCTGGCCCAACTCTGCAGCCTTACTTGGGAAGAGAATCCTAGAGACAGGAGATAAATGGGGAGTCATGAGTCCCCACAACCAGGGCCTAGGTCCTGCCTTTGAGAGACTCATATGAGGATGCATCCATCAAGCAAGAGATGACACTCAGAGAGCTCCTGCTTTCTTCAGCAATGCATGTGGATTTCTCAGACACAATTCCTGACCAGTGCAAAAAGAGCAACTGCCTTCTCAAGCCTCACGGTGGATCTGGCTGGATCTTTATAGCAAACCTTGTTTCTCCAGGCTTGAGTCTTCCAAAGTCTACAGACCAGACTGTCAACATAACCTAGACAATGTTTTTGTCTTATTATTGCCGTGGATTCTGTATGGCATTCATTAGCATGGGTGAACATTTTTTTAAACTCAAAATTGTTATCAATTGTCATTTACCCCACAGTTGAAATTTCTATTTCATATATGATTTTAGGCAATCATCTATTTATGAGTTTAGCTATTCTGTCAAAGGAATGACACTAAGACATGTGATGGCATCCTGCACAATGACTGTGTCAAAATCCTGCTTAGCCACATAAAAGAAACTTTTTCTCCTCCATAAGAAATGACATTCACCATTTGATATTTCGAATGAAAATGAATAAGTAACTATAATTTTTTCATATAATTTTTCAGAGTTACTGTAACCATCTAGTATCTATTCATATGCTTTGCAGATATTTGTTTTTATACTCTTGTGGATTCCTCTCTCTAAAACTTATGCATTTTGTAATCTGTTCCATTTTTTCCTAGAAAACTTAGGAAATATACTTACCTTTTACCAATATAAAGAATCTTCCTAGGGAATGTTCTGCTCACAGGAGTACATGTCCTAGAACAGCAAGCAAAGCTGAAATGTTCCAACATAGATGAGAATGATAAGAACATCTGAAGTGAGAGTGAAATTGTTAGAATATTAGAAAATGGAAAGATTTCCCTTGTTCATGGATAGGACAAACAAATACTGTCAAAATGTCTACAGAAAATAATTCAAAAATTCATCCAGAATCACAAGTGACCTAGACTAGCAAAAGCAATTCTAGGCAACAAGAACATGGTAAGGGCTATCATGACTCCCAATGTACAACTACACTACAAAGCCACTGTGATAAAAATTGCATGGCACCTGCAAAGTAACAGAACTGAGGATCAGTGAAATAGATTAGAAGATCCAGAGTCAAATTCAGAAACACTATGTCAGCTCATCTTTGACAAAGGAGCCAAATATCCTCAGTGGAGAAAATATAGCCTCTTTAATAAATGATATGTATTTAACTCACATAGGGTGAAAAGATTCAAGTCTATAAAGAATTGAACTTGAGGTTTCTAGATGAATAGATGTTCTTTCAGAAAGTTAATTTATTTCTTAATGGACAAATAAACATAGTTATTGTATACATGATCTTTTAAAACATGTCTACAGAGTACAATGGCTTGACTCAGCTAGTTAAAAACCTGCATTAACTTACATGCTTACAAGGATACAGAGGTTCTGATATAAAACTGGGTGGGAATTATTCGCAAAGCACAGGCCTGTATAAGGGACAAATCTAAACCCTCATCCTCTGCTGCCCATACAGTGGTCAAGTGTTTACCTCACTGTGAGGAGTAGCAATGCCAAGTTTGGATGTGTCCTTGGAGGGATGCTATGAGAAAGCTGGGGACCCTGGAGGGAGGAGTCAGATGCCATTCATGTGGTGCCTATTCACTGGGATCCATCCTACCCAAAATGGTGTCTTATAACTAAAAACCCATAGGATAAACAAGGGAAAGGGAATTGATTGAGTCTATTGGTACACTGTATATACATATTATGATAACAATCGACATTGAGAATTTGTACCAGTATATGACATGACTTAATTCTCATTTTTCCCATTCCCCTGCCCACTCTACAATCCCCTACCCCCATGTATACATAAACTTTGTTTCCTTTTTTAACCATCACATTTTCTGCACATTATATACCACTACTCCACTTTATCCTTTGAATATTTTCTATTTTAGAGTATCTATCATGCACTCCACTCTAGAACTCATTTGTATCTTGTTTCTCATACCAGAAGAAAGATATGATATTTACACATCTGTGACCTATTTACTTCATTTGTATGTCTTCAAAGTATGTCCATTTGAGTATAAATGACTCAAACTTATCTTTCTTTATGGCAGAGTAATAGTCCATCTTATAGAAAAAACATCTTTATCCAGTCTCTGGTTAGTGGGCATTTAGGTCATTTCCTAGATTTAGTTATCACACACTGACCTGCTATGAACATGGGTGCACATATGTTGCTGTGATATAAATCTTTCATGTATATACCTAGCACAGGAATAGCAAGGTCAATTGGGACCTCTAATCTTAGTTCTTTAGGAATCTCCACATTAATCTCCACAGTGATTGTATCAGTCTACATTCCCACCAACAGTGGAGAAGAGTTCCTTTCTCCCCACAGGCTTGCCAGCATTTATTGTTAGTTCATTTCAGAATAGCAGCCAATCTTTGTGAAGTGAGATGGAGTCTCAGTCCTGTTTTCTTCTGCATCTCTCAAATGACTAGTGATGTTGAATACATCTTCATGTGCTTTTTAGCTGCTTTTACTTCTTCCTCTGAAAAGTGTTTATTTCAGATGCCCATTTGTGAATTGGGTCTTTTGATTTGGGGGACTGATCTTTTTACATCTCTTTGTATATTCTAGATAGCAGCACTTTGTCTGAGAATCAGCTGGTAAAATTTTTTTTCCAAAATTATTTGCTATCTTTTTGTCCTGCCAGTGGTTCCTCTTGCTATGCAGAAGCTTTGTAATGGGATGAGATCCTTTTTTGATTTCTTCTACTAGTTCTCATGCTGTAGGAGTTTTGTTTGTAGTCTTTTCCTAAGCCAATCTCTCTAAGAGTTTGATCGAACCTGTTTTGCAGAAGAAGGATTCGTGTTTCTGTTTTAATATCTAGGTGTCTAATCCAGTTTGATTTTACTTTAGTGCATGGTGAAAGAGATAGAGCTAACTTTGGTGGGTTAAAGCCCAGTTTTTCCAACACCATTTATTAAAGAGGCAATCCTTTCTCCATTGAGGATATTTGGCTCCTTTGTTAAAGAAGAGCTGGCACAGTGTATCTGGATTCTGAATCTCCTAATCTATTTCACTGATCCTCAGTTTTGTTACTTTGCAGGTGCCATGCGATTTTTATCACAGTGGTTTTGTAGTATAGTTATACATTGGGGATCATGATAGCCCTTACCATGTTCTTGTTGCCTAGAATTACTTTTGCTAATCTAGGTCTCTTGTGGTTCTGGTTGAATTTTTGAATTATTTTCTGTAGACATTTTGACAATATTTGTTCATCCTATCCATGAACAAGGGACATCTTTCCATTTTCTGACATCCTTTTCCATCTCCTTTTTCAGTGTTATAGTTTTCAGAGTAGAGTTTTTTCACTTCCTTTGTTAGATTGCTTCCTAAATATTTCATTTTTTGGATGCTTTTATGAAGGGAATTGACTCCCAATTTCTCTCTCAATGAGTCTATTATCTGTGTATAAGAGGCTGTTGATTCTTGAGCACTGACCTTATATCTGTCTGTGTTATTAAGCTTGCCAATCAAGTCTAGCAGTCCTTTGGTTGAGTTTTTTAAGATTTCCGTATAGACTATCATGTCATCAGCAAATAATGACAGTTTAACTTCTTTCTTTCCTAACCTTATTCTTTCTGTTTCTTTCTCTTGTCTAATTGCTATGGCTAAAGTTTTCAGCACTATACTGAACAGGAGTGATGATAGTGGACATCCTTGTCTTGTTCCTAATCTTCGTGAGAAAGGTTTCAGTTTTTGACCATTTAAAATGATGCTGGCTGTTAGTTCTCATAAATAGATTTTATCAGGTTGAGATAAAGTCCATCAATTCCAATTTTCTCTAGAATTTTGATCATGAACAGTGTTTGATTTTGTCAAATGCTTTTTCTACATTTATTGAGACAACCATATGGTTTTTGTCCTTGAGTCTGTCAATGTAGTGTATTATGTTTATTGATTTAAGTATATTGGACCATTGTTGCATTCCTGGGGTGAATCCAACTTGGTCAGTGTGTATGATCTTCTTGATGGTTCTTTGTATTCTGTTTGCCAGTATATTATTGAGGATTTTTGCATCAACGTCCATTAGGGAGACTGACCTGTAGTTCTCTTTTTTGATTGGGTCTTTTTCTTCTCTTTGAATCAATGTAATGGTCAGATCTTCATTTTCATTTTTTCCCTTCCCCTGCCAACCCTACCCCCAAAACCTCTATATACATAAGCTTTATTTAGATTTTATGTTTTACCATCAAATTTTCTCTTTCCCTTCTTTATGCAAATGCTATATATTTTCTGTAATATGAGAAACTAAAGGTATAAATGAGGTCCAGACTGTATTTCAAGACTATGAGCAGAAAGGAGAAGGCAGTTAAAGTCTCCCTAGGGTCTCAGGCTACCTGCTTCTGTTGAGACCCTGGAAGATCTGGCTCCTGGGCAACCTGATCTTGCTGCATGCTCTCCTGGGTCCTCAGTAATTGCAGTGAGTGAGATTCACCTGATTGTGCTGACTGTTGACCCTGATCCCTGGTGAAGTGAGGTTGTGTCTAGGAGCTGAATCTGACTGCTTCACATTGAGGTTTAAAAATTACTATCAGACATTTAGCAATTTCCCAGAGCCTCCTTAGGGTGTGGTCCTGATGGTCACATCAGAATCATCTTTAGCTCATATTAAACTGACTTCTGTACATTTGAAAATGTGTTCTTCTATTTCAACAACATATCTAACCAGACACATCAGAGGTAAATACAGGCGTATGACAACCAACTATCTAGGAGTGAGAATTACGTTGAAAAGAAGTCTGAGATCCTAATAGAAAAACAACTTTCATCTCTAAATCTACTCTTGGTTCTATCTGAGTCCTCATCGCCCCCTGCTGGTTGTAAATGGCCCTAAAGGGAGGTTTTTGTCCCGGCTCATACCGATGTTTCCTCACTGTGTTTCTAGCACAGTAATACAGAGCTGTGTCCTCAGTTCTCAGAGTGTCCATTTGCAGATACAGCCTGTTCTCAGCGTTGTCTCTGGAGATGGTGAATCGGCCTTTCACGGAGTCTAGGTAGTTTGTGGTACCACCGTTCTGGTTAATTTCCCCAAGCCACTCCAGCCCTTTCCCTGGAGCCTGGCGGATCCAAGTCATCCAGTAATCTCTAAAGGTGAATCCAGAGGCCGCACAGGAAAGTTTCAGGGACACTCCAGGCTGCACCAAGCCTCCCCCAGACTCCACCAGCTGCACCTCAGCCTGGACACCTGCAAACACAGAGACACCCTGCTCAAGAAATTTCCCAGATATTCAGTTTAACCCAATCATGTCCACTCACACCCTTGGTATCTCTTGTTCTCTATAAACTACCTTTTAAAACAGCAACAAGGAAAAACCAACTCAACCCAAGCTCCATGGTGAGCTGTCTGTGCTCAGTCCTGATCACCAAGTGGAAACAGCTGGCATCCAGGGCTGGTCTCCTCTGCAGAGCTGCAGGGTCAGGGCCAGGCTGCTTTTCATCAACACAGGGAGGCCTTATTTGCATGTCCTCCTGCTATATAGACAGCTCCGTTGTGGTAGCCTCAGGTAAAGATATGTTCAGAGGACCAGAGATTTAGCTCAGTGGTTCCAGCGCCTGCCTTACAAGTGCAAAGTCCTGAGTTTGATCCCCAGTAACCACATACAACAATGCTGGGCATGGTGAGTCACATCCACCAGCAATCAATACCACATACCACAGTGTCAGGTGTGGTGGCTCACGCCTGTAATCCCAACACTTGGTTAGCCAGAAGCAGGAGGATTGCTGAGTTCGAGGCTTGCCTGGGCTACCTAGTGAGCACAGGGCCAGCCTGAACTAAAAAGCAAGACCCTGTCTCAAAAAGAAAAAGAAAAAGAAAAAGAAAAAGAAAAAGAAAAAGAAAGATATTTTCAGAGCACAGGAGAGCCTTCTGGAAAATATTCTATAACATTCATAACATGGAACATAGGACCTCTTACTATGCACATGAACTGTGATAAACTTTAACTTCATTAGATTTCTGATAGTTATGTGTGTATGCAATGAATGGGTTTATTTGTTTGATACATTTTGCAGATGTGTGCATAGAGCAAGAAGCATAACAGACCTAGAGTTAAGACCTCACCTTACATGTCTTTAGAGCACTTCATGTATTTGGGTCTCTATCCTCTCACAGTACTTACCCACACCGTAAGCAACTCCATGACAGAGTTAGCACGTTTAGTGAGGTTTTCCAGATCTTGTCCTCTAATGAAAGAACATGACATGATTTTTCAGCATTCTATTGAATCCCTAAATAAGTAGACAATGAGGATTGTTTAATTCTGTATTCAGGTCTGATATAATCTATTTGCACCCTTAAATGTAATTGGGGTTATGTGCAGGAAAGAACATATTCTTTGTTCTAAAACACAAACTTCTAGTTCAGTTAACTCAGACCTAAGGCCAAAAGTAGGAATTTAGAATTTGGTAGTGTAACTCATTTTAGCTTACCCAATTCAGCATTGGAAAAAACAAAAGTTTATTTGTTGATCTAGTACAGAGACAACTATCCTAAGGTAAATACATTACCTCACTGTAATTCACAGTAAAGAGGAAAAAAAAAAACTATTTAAGTTATTTAACATTAAGTATTGCCCAAAATATGATTAAATTTGAAAGAAAATTTAAAATAGTGACCTTGTTGAATTACATATTTTAAAAGAATACTCTGTAAAATAATTTTATGTTTCCAAAGAGGGACACTTAATTGTTCACTATGTGTGGTTACAGTTCCGGGGCAAACCTGGATACTTGAAGAAGATACAGTGGGACTTTGTGAAGCAGAACATGTCTGTCTCATTGCTCTCTTCAAGGCATGTTCCTAGAGCACATGAGGCCCTGACCCATTTCCTCTGGAGGAGCATACTGACCCTCATCTGAGCAGAGGAAGGTCCTCACTAAGATATGGGGACTCGGAGCAGGGATTTCAGCTTCCCCATGCATGTGGATGTCCAGCTTTTTCCTACATCGGCTCTAACACAACCTTGGCCAGATGACCTTGTGGAGGACACTCCCATCCCCAATGTGGCCACACAGCCCAGGACTGAGGGTAGAAGGGTGAATCTGGACAAGAGCTGCTGCTGTCGCACAGTAGGTTCTCCTCCCAACTGCTCCACACAGAAGGGAGAGGTGATGATATGAAAGCAGATTCTAGGGCCTCGAAGTCAAAGGGGGATGTCTCCCACCAATCCCTCCCTACATCCATCTGCTCCTGTTCATTGTGCAAATCCAAGAGTCAGCCCTGAGTGAGAAGTCTGAACTCAGCATGGAAACTGAAGCTGAGCAATCAGGCTTCCTCACCAGTTCTAAAGTTGGGGACAAGAAGACAAAGGAATCTCATCTACTGGTGAAGATCCCTGGTGGAAGAAACAGGGTATCACCTCTAGAATAATGGAGGCTTTTGTCACTGGCATGGGAGTCAAGAAGGCCTCACGGAGGAGCAGAGACCTGCAGGGAGCAAACCGGCAACCACATCTAGAAGGGAGACATGAGCCCGAGGCCCTGGGGGCAGTGAACAGGCTCTTCTGGCCAAGGATGTATTGGAGCTGATATAGCAGGTGATGAGCAGGTGGTGGATGCTGAAGTCCCACATGGCATCCCATCCTCTCCTTAGGTTCCTCTGCTGTCTGTACCTTCCCTGCATTCTCCTCTCAGATGACCCTGGTCTCTGCATCTCCTTCAGCTCTAATCCACTCTGATGTGCCATCACACCAATGTGGGATTCTGTGTCCTCCATGGTTTCCTGTGCATGTTACAGTTACAGAGAAAATCTAGGGAATTGGTTCATTTTCTTCTGTTTTGCTTCTTTTTGTGGGATAGAGACAGTTCATTGCCTTTAATTTATTTCTCCTATGACCTATTTTGACTCCATAATTCTCACTTGAAGGATGATGGGTGGTTGCTCTGAAGTTAGAATATTCTCCTCCCAACAGAATACATTTCTGGAAATGTCCTTTCTTGAGTCTCTTCTGTCTGCAGCAGAGTCTGTGTCCATTTCCCTGTGAGCCGTCCTCCCTTCATGCATCAATTACTGAATGGTCTTTTTAACCCATTCCCTTGAGATCCTGGAGGCTTCTGGAGTTATTGTGTGGGCTCTGTGTCCCCCAGGAGCATGACGTGCCCTCATCCTCATCTTCTCCTGTCCTCCCATCACCCATCATCTCCCTCTCTGTGCTCCATCACTGTGTGACAGTGGCTCCTTCTACACCAGAAGCAGAGATCACCTGTGACTCTGGATATCTGGTCTCTCCAGGTTTCTTGGTGATCACTTATTCTGTAATTTTATTTACTCCACGTCCTCAGGATAAGATAGTGATGTTCATTTTATCCAGATTTTTGTAGACCTGAATATGTGGCTAATGATCTTCTATGCCTGTTATAGGTGGAGCAAAAAAAGCCAAGGGCACCTACAGTGGCTAAATATGTACTCTCACCTAATCAAGGTTCAAAGAACTATAGCTGAAAGTGACCTTTGCACAATCCTTCCTGGACACTGAACAGCAGAGAAGGAACAGAAGGAAATTTATGAAAAGTTTCAGAGGCTTCAGGGATCTGCAGTAGGTGGGATCCAGAAGGTCCTGCAGAGAGGAGCTGGCTGCGTCTCAGTGATGACAAGTTCTGAAAGACATGCTCGCGTTGGACTGGAATCAACAGGTGCACCTGGGACACCGCATCAGGAGCAGGAAATCTCAGTCCTTAAACACAGGACACGTCAGTGATGAGGCCCGTCTGGGGGAGGAGCAGCAGGGTGAGGAGGCGGAGCTGTATTTCTGTCCCCAGGATGGGTGTGACCGTGAGGCCCTTGGTCACACCTGTGGGATGAGGTCAGAGTGTGAGAATGACATCTCAGCTCTGGCTTCAGGAAAACAGCATGTGCAGGGTTGGTGAGCAAATGATTTGCTTCTGTTCACCGTGTACCTGCTTCAAAGGAGGCCATAGAATGATGTTATGTGTAGGGATATACTTGATTATTTTATGAAAATTTAGGTATATGTGACTGATAAATATAGAATTAACTGAGCCTAGGAAGTTAAATAGTATAAAATGTATAAAGTCGATATGAGAGTCTGCTTGAGAAATAGATAATGACGAAGCTGTAGTATTTGAACTCATATATTCACCGTTATTTAACTGATTGAAAAGAGAGACAGGGAGAGACAGAAAGAATAGCTCCACTGCATTACAATGGATTTTATGAATCCCTAATTAGTAAGACCCAAAAGTGCCCTTGGATAGAAAGAGCTCACTGAAGCCCCTGGACTCTGCGCTGAGCCCACCCCCGCTGCTCCTCTTCTCCCTGAGCTCAGGGCTCTGCGTGGTGCCATGGCTGAGCCTGGGGACCAGTGCTCCTGAGATGGTCAAAGAGCACAGACAGCTGTGTATTCTCAGATCCTGAGAATAGAGATGGAAAAGATTTGATTTTCTAATCTGAAGTATTTAATTCATGGGAACCACGGATAATCTGGAAAACAAAGTCATCAGGAATGATTGGAATGATTTTCTTCTTGGCTACATGAAGGACAAAACAGTGTCTTAGTTACTGTTCTTGTTGAGACAAAATCCTGGGCAAACAAAATTAAAGGAGGAAAGACTGACGTTAGTACTCAAGTGGTACAAGTTTCAGTACAGAGCTGGCTGGTTCCAAGGCAGGGTGGTATGGTAGGAAGGCATGATAGAGGAAAGACAGTTCCTGTCATGGCAATCAGAACAGCCCAAAGCCTGTCTTCCATATTTCCCTTTATATACCATTCAGGCTACAAGCCTATTGGTTGGTGTCACTCACAGTCAGAGTGAGCCTTTCCATTACCCACACCCAGAACAACGACTAACCTGGTAGTGAATTAATCAAGTTATCATATCATTGATCCATATTCACACACCTTAGATCCAGACAACTCTGAAAAGCTCCACCTGCAGCCATATAAGTCATTGAGAAAACATCTAGACATCAATTGTAGCATCCCATCCCTGGCCAAAAGAATCATGTGTGTCCTTTTATGCAGAAAGCATTTTATCCATTTCTAAGGGTTGCCAAAGATCTCAAACTCAGCAATCCTCCTGCCTCTGCCTCCCAAGTGCTGGGATTACAGGTGTGAGCCACCATGCTTAGCTCCATTAGTTTTCTAATAACTATGTGTGTATGTGATAAATGGTTTTGTCACCTGCTAAGCTTTACAGATGTGCCTCTACAGCCAGAAGCACAATAAACACATAAGTTAGGAGCTCATATGTGATAAGAACTTTTCATATATTTGAGCCAGTATCCTCCTCATAGTACTTCCCTGCTCCATGAGCAATTCCAGGACAAAGTTATCACCTTAGTGATGTGTTCCAGACCTTGTCCTCTAATGAGAGACTGTGATATGATTTTTCAGCATTCTACTGATTCCCTAAAGAAACAGACAACAGGAATCTTTAAGTCCATGCCTGACTCTGATAAATTCTGTTTATCTGTGTCTATATTAATACTTCTATACTAAATCATCCATATTATATGTAATAAATTTAATGATGACTCACTGAAATATAATTTAACACAAATATACAATTCATTAAATAGCAATATAATCATTACTATGGTCATCTAAAGCAATGGAGCGCTGACTTGTGAATTCTACAATATTCTGAGAGGAAGGTAAAGCTGGTTCAGGGAGGACAGGAGCCTTTGCATCCCTAGGCCCTGACCTGAACACTCACAGGCAGGGACAGTCAGCAGGAGGATCATGGAGCAAATCCTATCCATGGTGGGTACAGGAGTCTGACCTGGGCCCTGCTGGACTTCACAATCCAGGAAGAGAGCGGAGCTGGAGGAGATTTATACCCCCCCCACCCAGGTCCTGACTCTGATGTGGGGACTCAGAACACAGGGGAGTGAGGCTGCACTGAGCAACATCTGGGCCCTCAGGTGCAATGCCACATGGGAGACACTGCCTACTCAGGACCAGGGCCTCAGACACACAGCCTTGGGTGAGCCCTGCAGTTGGGGCATCAACCAAAGGGCTCACCCAAGGCTGTGTGCAGAGCATTTGCATTTCTTTTCGGGATTTCCGTCTGACTCTCCTGATCATTTGCACTGTGAACCTTCCATGTGCTGCCAGCTCCAAGGAAATCAGAGTGAAGAGTTCGTAGCACACAGAACATCCCATAAGCAGCTTCCCAAAGCACATCAAGGAAGGAGACTTTGTGTATGTTTAATAGATAAAAACAATATGCAATCCAGTTCTGTTCTTTTTGTTGTATGAAGTGGATTTTTTCCTAATGAGGCCATGCACAGAGGACATGGGGAGGACCCCGCACTGAACAGTGAGGAAGTTCCTCAGTGTTGCCAGGTTCCTGCAGGAGCCACACACTGAACTACTAAGGACCGGGTCAAGGGAATGAGCTCCGGGATTAAGAAAAACCCATTCTTCATTTTTACTGCAAAGGACACAGGAGGAGAGCTCCAAGAAATTTTTTGAAAATGGATTTGGAGTACAGAAGCCTGTCAATCAATCATTATTTTTCTTCCTCTTGGGACAGAGGGACCAATGTTAAGCACTTCACATGTTAGAGAAGATCAGCCCGGTGCACTTGCCTCAGTGGACAAACTTCAAAACTCAAATACCTCTAATCAAGGAATCACACTGAAGTCTGTTCCCTGAATCTAATTTGGATCAAATCTGGTGACAAAGTCCACTGAGATCACTCAGGATCTGACCTATGTACAGTAAGTCATTGATGCTTCCGTAAGTCACACATGAACTTTGGCGCAGGGAAGAATGTGTTCTCTTACAATAAAATCTTCCCTGTTCCATGATAGGAACAGAATAATGCGTTTGAAATCTCCTAGGCAGAAATGTTAAAAAGAAACAGAAGCCTCAGATCCTAACAGGAAACCAGCCTTCTTTCCCTCTGAACCTGCTCCAGGGCTGATTCTGAGATCTGCCTGTCTTGCTCGCCCCTGCTGGTCTTGACCATCACAGCAAGGACGTTTGTGTCTGTGTTTACACTGAACTCTCCTCACTGTGTCTGTTGCACAATAATACGTGCCTGTGTCCTCAGCTCTCAAGCTGCTCATTTGCAGAGAAACAGTGCTTTTGGAATCATCTCTTGAGATGGTGAATCTTCCTTTCACAGATTCAGCGTAATATGTTGCGTAACTATTAGACTTGGTTCTAATGAGAGCAAGCCACTCCAGCCCTTTTCCTGGAGCTTGGCGGATCCAGTTCATGGCAGCATTACTGAAGGTGAATCCAGAGGCTGCACAGGACAGTGTCAAGGACCCTCCAGGCTGCACCAGGCCTCCTCCAGATTCCACCAGCTGCACCTCTGCCTGGACTCCTGCAAACACAGAGACATCCTGGTCAATAAGCTGCCACAAATATGTACAGTTTAACCCATTAATTTCCATTCACACCCTCTGTGTCTCTTTTTCTCTAGAAAGTACCTTTTAAAATAACAACAAGGAAAACCCAGCTCAGCCCAATCTCCATGGTGACCCGTCTGTGTCAGGTCTGATCACTGAGTGGGAACAGCTGAATCCAGGGCTGGGCTCCTCTGCAGAGCTACAGGGTCAGGGCTGGGCTGCTTTTTATCTGCACAGGGAGCCCTATTTGCATGGCCTATTGCTACATAGTCAGCTCTCTTCTGGAAGCCTCAGATGAAGATGTTTCTGGAGCACAGGAGAGTGTTCCAGGAGATCTTTTATAGCATTCATAACAAGGAATATATGATATCTTACTATGTGCATGTGACGTGATGAACACTCTACCTCATTAGTCTTCCAAAAGTCACATGTTTATGTGATAAATGGTCTGGTTATTGGCTCAGTTTTGCAGTTGTGCATGTAGAACAAGAAGCATAATAGACTAATGAGCTAGAAGCTCACATGTTTTTAGAACGTCTCATATATTTTAGCCCATATCATTCCCACAGTACTTACTGGCTCCATGAGCAACTCTGGGACATACTTAGCTCCTTAGTAATGTTTTATAGGTCTCATCCTCTACTGAGAGAACACAACATGACTGTTGAGCACTCTACTGATTCCTTAAATAGACAATGCAGATTCTTTAAGCCTATGCTCAACACTGATATCGGTTTCATTGTTTAACTCTGAAATAATATTTCTGTACTAAATTATCCATTTTATATAGAACAAATTTAATGATGACTCAATGAGATATAGTTTAACACAACTATACAATTTCTTAAATACTGAAGTAATCATTCCTGCAGTCATGAAAAGCAAAGGAGCACTGACCGTGAGTTCTCCTACAGTATTCTGAGAGGAAGGTAAAGCTTGTTCAGGGGAGGACAGGAGCCTTTGCATCCTGAGGCCCTGACCTGTGCACTCATAGGCAGGGACAATCAGCAGGAGGATCATGGGGCAAAGCCTGTCTATAGTGGGCACAGGAGTCTGACCCAGGCCCTGCTGGGCTCCACAATCCAGGAGGAGCGGAGCTGGAGGGGGTTTACACCCCAACCCAGGTCCTGACCCTGTTTGAGTCATTTATACTCAAATGGACACACCTTGAGGACACACTAGCAAGTGAAATAAATAGATCACAGCTATGTAAATGCCATATTTTTTCTATGGTATGAGAACCTGTAGGTGTAAATGACTTCCAGAATGTATGATCAATTTTGTAAAATAGGAAATATTCAAGGGGAAAGGAGTAGGGGAAAGTAATGGGGGAAAGAATAAATATGATTTTTAAAAAGAAAGCATATGTATATAGGGGAGCGAGAGGTTATAGGGTGGGTAAGGATATGGATAAAAATGAGAATTAATTCATGTCATATACTAGTACAAATTTGCCAATGTTGAGTGTGATCATGAGTGTATATAAAATGTACCAATAAAGAACTCAATTTAAAAAATAATTTTTTTCACAGTTAATCTATTGTCAACTAAATGTGAGACGTGACAGATTACAGAAGTTATCTCATGCTCACACAGTCTCATGTTCCCACACATCTCAGTCACAAGAGAGAGGCCAGAGCCACAGTCCTCAGTAGTAGCAGAGAATTGAACATATGGGTCAAGAAGGAGAAAAATGCTCTAAGGACATCTCAGCTATTTTCCATAGATCTGTTTTGTGTGTCAAACACCTGTAACCCCCACCAATCTTGGAGGCTGAGGGAGAAGGATTAAAAGGTACAGCTCACTCTGGGAAATTTATAATTTAGGAAGAGCAGGTCTGGATTTTAATAAATTTCCTACTGCTGAGAAACTATATCCATCACAATTTAAAAGGAGGACAGGGCCGGAGATTTAGCTCAGTGGTTCTGGGGCCTGCCTAGCAAGCACAAGGTCCCTAGTTCTATCCATGGAAATCACATACAACAGTACTGGGCATGGTGGTTCATGCCTACCAACAGTCAGTACCACATACCACAAATGCCAAGCTTGGTAGCTCAAGTCTGTAATCCCAGCACTCAGGAGGCAGAGGCAGGAAGATTGCTGAGTTCCAGGTTTGCCTGAGCTAGATAGTGAGCTCAGGACCAGCCTGAACTGCAAAGCGAAATGCTGTCTCGAAAGAAAGAAAGAAAGAAAGAAAGAAAGAAAGAAAGAAAGAAAGAAAGAAAGAAAGAAAGAAAGAAAGAAAGAAAGAAAGAAAGAAAGAAAGAAAGAAAGAAAGAAGGAAAGAAAGAAAGGGAGAGAGAAAAGAAAAGAAAAATCCAAAGGGAATTTGGTGTGGAACATAATGAGGGGAAGGAATAATTATGATTCTGAAAGAAAATAAAAGAGCATGTATATGGGGGGTGTGGGTGGGTAGGGATGTGAGGAAAATGAGAATTAATTTGTATCATATACTGGTACAAATTCCCCAATGTTGTGTGTGATTGTGAGTTGTATATAAAATGTACTGATAAAGAATTCAATTTTAAAAAAGAAAGAAAAAAAGGATAGATTTATTATGTTCTTTGTTTTTAGAAGATTTGGTCCACAGTTATCTGAGTCCAAGGCACGCAGCTCATTGTATACAGCCTGGAATACTAAAGTGAATCATGCCATTCCCATCAGGAAAAAGAGAGTGAAGGCAGCAGAATTGAAGCAAGATACAGACTCCCAGATCATGCGGTACGTTACACATATGTTTCACCTCTTCTGCCCAGGCCCTAACCCTCACAGCGCTCTCACCCATCGATGGGTTAACCCACAAGTAAGTACAGTGCCCCATGATCCAATCCGCTTCCTAAAGCACAAGCTCTGGACACAGGAACCTCTGGAGGGCCGTTCTGGATCTAAACCCTTGCACCTCATTGCATTTTCCTTAAAACACTGATAATTTTTCTTTCAAAAGTGCTCACAATTTAACCCAGGGTTACTGTTTTTCTGAAGACCTATAGTAAAATCTATGTTAGCAAAGTTACCAAAAGATGGTTTTATTGAACAATGAAAATTTTAAAATAATCGTGACAATAATTAGTTTCATGTGTTGAGCAGACTGGACTAGACTGCACAGTTACTCAGTAGGGCACTATCCTGGGGACACTGTGGAGGTGTTGTGAGATGTCCCTTTTCTCTCAGTCATCTCAAGGGGACAGATCTCCTGCATTAGTCACACTGAGTGAGGCTGATTCCATCGTAACAGAGATAAAGGAGAACTTTCATGGTACAGAGCACTTGTGTTTCCTCTGAAGATTTCCAGCCTGACGCTCCTGATCATTTGTACTATGAACCTTCCATATCTTATAGTGCCGTGGACACCAGGATGAAGAGTTTGCAGCACACTGGGCAGCCCATGAACACCTTTCACAAAATCACAAGCAACGGAGGGGATGCGGTGAGAGTTAAATAAAACAAGAAGAGTACATCATTTTGTTATGATGAGGAAAGTCCAGCATTTTCCACTTGGCATATGGTGTGCACGTTTTCCTTATGTGGGTCCATCCACAGAAGAGAGAGGGAAAGTCCTGGCAATGAAGAGTGAGAAAGTCAGTCAACATTGCCCAGGATCCTGCAGGGGCCACAGCCGGAGCCACTAAGTATCAGGTCAAGGGGATGAGCTCCAGGATTAAAAGAAAACAGATCCTTCATTTTCAGTACAAAGGAAATAAGGAGAAGATGTTCAAACAAAATAATGGGGTAATGGATTTGGAGTAGAGGGGAATGCTAGTCAGTCCTGTCTTTCTGGGGATAGAGAGACTAGTATAAAATACAACATGTTAGAGCCCTAGCTGTTTCACCGGATCTAACATGAATCCTCATATATGTTGACTCAGGAATCACACTGAGGCCTCTTTGCTGAGTCTCATTTGCATAAAACCTGGTGGCTAGTTCCATTCAGGTCTCTCAGGATCTGATCCTGTGGACAGCAGAAGTCACTGCTGCCTCCCTAAGAGACACGCGAAATTTCACCCAGGGGAGAGTGTGTCCTCTTATAATAAAACCTTCCTAGTTCAGTGATAGGAGCAGAACAATGCATTTAGAAATCTCCTATATGAAGATGTTAGAAGGCGCAGAAGCCTCAGACTCTGACAGGAAACCAGCCCCCCCTTCCCTCTGCACCTGCTCCAGGGCTGATTCTGAGATCTGCTTGTCCCGCTCGCCCCCTCCTGGTCTTGAGCATCACAGCAAGGAGGTTTGTGTCTGGGTTTATACTGAGGTCTCCTCAGTATAAACTGCACAATAATAGACAGCTGTGTCCTCAGTGCTCAGGCTGCTGATCTGCAGAGAGGCGGTGCTTTTGGAATCGTCTCTTGAGATGAAGAACCTTCCTTTCACAGATTCAGAGTAATAAGTTGCCTATCTGGTTTGTTTCTAATGCCACCAACGCACTCAGGGCTGTTCCTTGGAGCCTGGCAGAACCAGTCCATCCAGTAGTCACTAAAGGTGAATCCACGGGCTGCACAGGAGAGTGTCAGGGACCCTCCAGGCCGTACCAAGCCTCCCCTGGACACCGCCAGCTGCACCTCAGCCTGGACACCTGTAAACACAAAGACATCTTGCTCAAGGACACTATCATACATGTCCATTGTTTATCCCATGTAAACCTACTTACACCGTCAAAATTGCTTGTTTACTACAAATTACCTTTTAAAACAGCAACAAGGAAAACCCCAGTTCAACAGAAGCTCCATGATGAGATGTCTGTGTTCAGTCCTGATCACCAAGTGGAAACAGCTGGCCTCCAGGGCTGGGCTCCTCTGCAGAGCTGCAGGGTCAGGCTTGGGCTAGTTTTCAACAGAAGAGTGAGACCCTATTTGCATGTCCTCCTGCTATAAAGCTAGCTCTGTAGGCTGGAACCAGCAAAAATTCAATACCCAGATAAGATGTGCTTGCTTAATTTGTCTAATAAAGTAATATTTACTTTAAATAATCCAATTTAAGGTAATTATATTGTAATATTTACTTATAGTTTTTATCTTCATTTATTTATTTTTAGGCATTCAGAATCATATATACAGGTGTCGTTGTTAACTCTGTCATACGAATGCAGGATTCCTCACAGAAGCCTAAGTGAGTGACTCCGTGTGATGAGGAGATCATAGTCTCTAGAAGGGAGCCCTGGGTCTGTGCTCGGCCCCTCATCACTGGACACAGCTCCTCCCCGAGGTCTCCAGGACAGAGCTGGACATGCAGAGTGAGATCATGGAGCCTCTTTGCTGCACCAGAATGGCTGTTTTTTTCTTCATCCCAGTGTCACCTGTGCTTCAGGGATGTGTCACCCTGGTCCTCACAGTCACACTGGAGTGATGGTTGTTGCTCACCTGTGAGTCAGTCCTGGTTCTGTTCAGGGAAAGCAGTTTGCACAGAGATACAATAAAAGATGTTATTTCTGTAACTCATTTGTCTCCAAAGTATTTACATTGGGTAAGGAAATTTTAGTGTCATGTCCTCACATGATATCCTTTTGTCCATATGTTTTTTTTCTATTTATCCTTCCATCATGTATATTTTACATTTTTGAAATACATACCCTATTGCCACAGCTACCTAATTTTTTTTTCTATGGCCATTCAAACTAGGTGTTCCTTCCCAAGTAACTTCTGTTTGGTTTATCAGCAGGAGTAAAAATTAATTTTCATCACAATTCAGAAGACCCCTGCATGAACCAGGTTGTAGCGCCTTCAGTGAAACTTCTTCACTCTTGAAGGCTTTCTGTAACCAGATTTATCTATGTCAGTGTCTGACACAGAGGTTCCCTCAGCTGTGCTGACACTGTCCTGCTGTCATAGGCCTTCACTCCGGACTCTGGTGGCCTCTGAGTTACCATTTTTGTTCATTCTCCTATTTCCCTGATGGACACTGGCTACCTTTCTTCTGCCCATGCTCTTCCACTATCTGATGTACATGTAAGAAGCCTTTTGGTTTCTTTGTCAAATATTTGTATTATTTACAACATGGCTAGGCTGATAATTTTCAAAATCTCTAAGTTTTCTTCCTCAATGATGTTGTATTGCACCTATATCTTCTCACATTTTGTAATTAGCAGTCAATTTTGTAATTAGCAATGCTAAACCTTCAATATGCTATTTGAAGATTTATTCTACAATAAACCATTTTTAACCTTCCACATTGATAATAATCTTGTGCATGAAAAATCCTGTTTTCTGTTTTTATGATGGATGTCTTTTATTCCGTTTTTCATGTCATGGCCCACCACTTTCACCTGAGAATTTGTCCGAATTTCTTTTGACATCTATGTTATACAACATTGTTTTTTAATTTTTAATTTTTTTAGACAGGGTCTCACTTTGTAGTTCAGGCTAGCCCTGAGCTCAGTATTTAGCTCAGGCAAAACTTGAATTCTGCAGTCCTCTTGCCTCTGCCACCCAGGTGCTGGGATTACAGGTGGGAGCCACCACACCTGGCTATCAGTATGTATTTTTGAAATATCACTTATCTCATCTTCTTCATTTTTTACATCTATTCCCTTCTCCATTTTGCCCCCAAATTTCCTCACATTTCTATGGAGGAAGCTTTCATTTCGGTAACAAATTTATTTTGCCCTCAGAATTGTTTCAAATGTGAGTATCTTATATTAGACCATGTCATATTTAACCTTCTGTGTTTGAGTTGTTTTTATTACTCAAATTGTCTCAAGATCAATGAATTTTCCTAAAAATAAGTCAAATTTATATCCTTTATGGCCAAGTAGTAATCCATTGTGTGTGTAACACATTTTCTAAAGATATTCATAATTTAGAATATGGGTCACTTCCATAATTTAGCTATTGTGGTCTGAGATACTACAAACACGTGTCACTGCTCAATGGTACTTTAATACTACACCATCAGTCATGTAGAGTAAGTCACAGCCCATTATGTACAAACATGATAGTTATTAACAATAGCAAATGATTATGTTACTTGTCCACTTGTTAAAACTTTTTAAATTTTTCTGTTTTTTTTTTCTGGATCCACTCCTTTGACATCTAAAAGTACTTTCCTGCAAAGCAGTGTGTGATTGTTATGGTTCATGTTGAGATGTCTCCCAAAGACACATATGGTCGTAGACCTTTGCAGTAATAGTATCATCTCCAGGGCAATAGGATTCAGGGTGTGAGTGCTCCCCACCCTGTCTTTTGAATAAGGTAGAGGATAGAGAGACACGTTTAACATCCTTGTTCCTTATGTGACTGTCATGAAGTGTTTCTCCTCTGCAAGTCCTGTCTGTCACACCACCCTGCCTTGGAGCCAGCCAATTGTGAAATGACACTTCTACAAACTGTAAGCCAAATACACCTTTTCTCATTGAACTTTGGGTGTCAGGTGTTTTACCTCAGCAACAAAAGAAAAGTAAGCAAAACACATTAAAGCTTCATACGTTTCACTGTCATCACACATCTATTAAATGATATGTTTTATGAAAGGTGAGGACACTATAAAAATTAGAGAAGGAGAGATCAGAGATTTAGCTCAGTGGTTCCAGCGCCTGCCTCGCAAGTGCAAGGTCCTGGGTTCGATCGCGGTAACCACATATAATGCTGGGCGTGGAGACTCACGCCCACCAACAATCAATACCGCATACCACAGTGTCGGGTGTGGTGGCTCACGCCTATAATCCTAGCACTCGGGAGGCAGAGGCAGGAGGATTGCTGAGTTCGCGGCGGCTTGCCTGGGCTCCATGGTGAGCTCAGGGCCAACCTGAACTACAAAGCAAGACCCTGTCTCAAAAAAAAAAAAAAAAG
>PVIC010008691.1:0-47408 GCA_004025085.1 Thryonomys swinderianus
TCCACGGCCTCTCTTTGAAATCTAGGTGGAAGCCTCTTACAGTCTGCATGTCTGAACAGTCTGCATCACATGGACGATATCAAGATCCGCTGCTAACTCAAATAGAAGCCAGACCTTTTTGGACCATGGCCGCAATGTCTTCTAAATACTTGGGCAGCTGAACATAGCGAAATTAATTTCACATGAGCAATTCTTTATGTGGCCCTTCTTAAGCAGAGATCTTGGGGGCTCTCTTCTCAAGAGGTTTATACTTTTGCACTCTTGGGTCTCCTATGGACGGAGTCTCAAATGCCTTGAAGACCTCTTTCATTTTATTCCAGTTTTAAGTACAGTAAAACTCTGTTTGCTAGAATAATTCATTCTGCTTATAATCCAAAGCACTTGTATATCAAAACACATGAGAGGGAGAGAGAAAGAGGAAGCAGTTGTGATCATGTGGCATGTGGCATTATGTACTACTTGTATTGCCATACACTGTGCTTTTGCTGAGTTAAAATTTCTTCGAAATGTTTGCTTATCTCATGGAACACTCACAGATTAAGTTACCTGTGTCCCAACATTTGAATGTCCATGGCTTCTTTTTAACGGTGCTGATATCTTCAACAATCATACTTCATACCAAATTTTATACTTTCACAGATGGTTCTTTTCAGGCTAATCTTTAATTTTTTTTTTTTCAAATCTTTCTCTTGCTTTTTTGTTCCTGATTCTCCCTATAAATCTGGCTCAACCATCAGCTCCTATGCCACAATCTCAATATCAGCTTCTTTAAAAGTTTTCAACCAGATCAGTCAACTTCCTTTAAATTCAGACTCACACAAAGTTATATGACACAGAGAGTCTTCGTAGACAGAATTTTTTATAGCATATAAAACCCATAGAGTCTAGTCTAATTCCCAGGAGAGTCCTCATTCCAATCTGAAAACCTCCTGGGGCTGGTCTAAACGGTCTGCATTTCTATCAAAACCCTGATCTGCTGAGCTCCAACCAGAATGACCTACCAACTCTGATTACAGCAATCTAAGCTTTCTCCAGATTGATTCTCCAAACATTTTCAAACTCATCCTACATACCGATTTCAATGACTGCTGAACCATATGGTCAGGTATAGCCATACCAATCACTCTGATACCGATTTTCTGTATTAATGTTTTGTTAGTGTGAACAAAGTATCTGACAAACACAACTTAAAGGAGAAACAACTTGCTTGGTTCATGGTTTTAGAGAGTGAAGTTCTTAGCTATATCAAAATCAAAAGCATCTTGGTGAGAAGATGTGAGGAAACAAAGTTGCTCATTTCATGGAAACCAGGAAATAGAGTATATTGAAGAATGCCAGTGAGATAAATACCCTCAAAGGGACACTCCCAGTGAGCCACCTCTTCCACCTGAGCCCTATTTTTCTAAGCATACTGAGCTATAAACACCAGTGGATTAATACACTGATGAGCCTGATAGACCTGCCATGATTGCATCCCTGACCAAGGAACATCAATACAGTGAAAATGATAATGTACTTAACAGCCATAAATACATAATAGTAACAAGTACTTACTTACTTCAGGCAATACACTCATATACAAATATATTTTACTCCTCACAGTAACACATCAAGATTTGTCCTAGTGATATTCTTACTATGATAATGTGTAACTATGTTTGGCCAAACTGCTGGTGACTAGCAGAAATACGACCCTAACTCAGAAAACATGTATCCAGATATTTAAATTGCTTCTAGGTAGAAATGTTGCTTCCTAACTTAGTTATTTTCATATGTTAAAAATATACAGAAATAAATATATAGATATCTGATATATCTTGTGGATCTTCTATGAGATAAAGTTAAATCAATTTTGAAAGCTTTGTTTTCAAAATAACAGGCAAGAATATTCTGTCCTTCCCTCCTGAGATCTCATCAAATGGTAGATATATACAGACACACATGCTCACATGTCCTGATACACAGAAGCATATTTTCATATACATGGAATGAAACTGTAACAATCTAAAGTTAAAGAATAATCAGTTTAAGGAAATGCAGTAAAAATAACCACAGCCTGATATACATTTTCTGCAGCAAACTTAGAGTCTCAAGGTCACAAATAAGACATTGCAGAGTAGTTGTACATCGCTGAACAAATAAGAGGTACATAATTGAAGAACTGAGCAAAGAAAGGTTAAGTCAATCAAGCTGCTTTCTCTTTCTACTCTGCACCCCAGGGCTCAGCGAATTGTCTTCTAGAGAATATGAGAAATCTAATAGTGAAGTGTTCCATTTTGTCAAAAGGAAGGAACAGAGAGAATGAACAAAGAAAAGAAAATGTAATTTTACTGGAATACAATGCATCAGAAAATCTCTGCTTCCAAAATGAAAACTTCTTTCACTTTATATATCAGTTGGCAGAGACTAAGACTAAAGGGGAACCCAAAATTTGGCACATTTTGTGCATATTTGAAATCTATAGCCAGTCATCTAACTCAAGGAAGAAATCTGTTCTAATCTTTTACAGATCAAATAGTACCAGCCTGCTCTATTTATCCACATAGTGACCTTATTCTTTTTTAAAAAGGAAAAAAAAAATTAAAAGAATGACAAGAACCAAGAGGGTCAAACATGAGTAATTCCCATAGTTAAGAAAGACAATGAACTTTTGATTCACTTATTCATATCAGAGATACTTAAAAGGATTATTTATCCAGCAAATAAACATGAACTACTTAGTAAAAACAGCAATCAGCAAACATTGCAAGAAATAATGTATAATTGCTGTAGTATATATAAAATACTCATGGATAAGAAACAAGTAGTAAAATGTAGTCTCAAAGTTCCTACCTTCCTTAGTGGAGTGAGGTAGACACACCTTTAATTCCAGATTGAGGAAGGGAGATCATGAGTTTGAGGCAAGCTTTGACAATTTAGCAATATCTCATTTCAAAACAAAAGTTTTTAAAAGCACTTAGGACTGTAACTTAGGACTGTAACTATTTTTTTAATTGTTATCTTTATTGGTATATGCAGAGCCCTAGGTATAATGCCTGGATATGGAAAAAATTTCTACCCAAACACAGAGCAGAAAAGTATAAATTAAAAATATGGCCGGGTGTGGTGGCTCACGCCTGTAATCCCAGCACTCGGGAGGCAGAGACAGGAGGACTGTTGAGTTCGAGGCTTGCCTGGGCTACAGAGCGAGCTCAGGGCCAGCCTGAACTACCAAGAGAGACCCTGTCTCAAAAAAAATAAAATAAAATAAAAGTAAAGCAGCTGTGTGTGTGGTGGCTCAAGCCTGTAATCCCAGGCCTCGGGAGGCAGAGGCAGGAGGATTGCTGAGTCTGAGGCTTGCCTAGACTACATAGTGAGCTCAGAGCCAGGCTGAACTACAAAGTGAGACCCTGTCCCAACATTTAGTCACCGGGTCCAACATCTGCCTACAGGTCTTTCAGGAAACTGAGGGGAAAATTGAAAGAACAAAATTAAAAGAACAAAACCAGGCATACATAGAAAATGCTATGAAATTTCTATTCCAACCATTAAGAGAAAATAACACTGTTAAAGGGAAAAATAGACTTTCTTATTAAGGAATAAGATTCAAATTAGCACCAGCCTCTTATTCAGCAGAACTGAAGGTTAGTCCTGAGAGAAAATATACTGAAATATTTTGCCTGCTGAATCTGCCTATAAAGTCTTTTTCATAAAGAGGTGTGTAACTTTGTATGAATTTTTAATAGCTCAGAGGGCCAGTATTTTTCAAAAAATGGAAAAAAGAACCCACAAATTTTGAAAAGTTAATGTTAAAAAAGAGGAGTACTGATTAATTAAAACAGGTGTGGATGTCTAGATCCTGATTCTAGAACAATTCCTCCTCACTAAAAAAAAAAAATGTATATAATTACATTTCATTCTGTTTTTGATTCTCAATTGGATCACCAGCCTGAAAGAAAAATACATGCTAGAAAGCAGTAAAATATTATGTCTTAGTTACTTTCTTCATTGCTGAAACAAAATACCCAAAACCCAAAGTTTAAAGGGAAGGCTTATATGCCTGACAGTTCATAGGGGTTTCAGGCGATATCAGTTGGCCGCAAGGCGGGAGGCATGGTACAGGGTCACAGCAGGGAAGAAACAGTCTGTGAGAAAGCAGGTCGGACAAAGGGTAAAGAAGACGTGTGTGTGTGTGTGTGTGTGTGTGTGTGTGTGTGTGTGTGTAATATAAAATGGAGTACTATTCAGCCATAAAGAAAGATAAACTTGAGACACTTATAGCTAATTGAGACACTTATAGCTATGGCTTCACCATACTCATAAGGGAACTAAATGGGTCACACAGATATAAATACCATATCACTTCTCTAGTGTAAGAAATTGAAAGTGTAAATGAGATGCAGAATGTATGATAGGTATTGTGAAATAAATAAAAAATATCTTCAAAGGAGAAGGGGAACTGGGGGGGGCAAAGAAGGGAAAGAAGCACTTTGAAGGTAAAAAGGAAACACTGGACACAAAGCTTATGTATAAAGGGGAATGGAGGGGCTGAAGGAAGGGAGGTGGAACGGGAAAAATAAGAATTAAGATATGCCATGTACAGGTACAAGTTCTCAAGGATGAACATGATCATAATGTGTACTTAAAATGTACCAATAAACTCAATTTAAAAATATTAAGTTGCGGGCCAGAGATTTAGCTCAGTGGTTCCAGCGCCTGCCTCACAAGCGCAGGCGCTGAGTTCGATTCCAGTAACTACATACAATGCCGGGCGTGGTGACTCACGCCTGTCATCCCAGCACTTGGGAGGCAGAGGCAGGAGGATTGCTGTGTTCCAAGCTTGCCTGGGCTACATAGTGAGCTCAGGGCCAGCCTGAACTACAAAGCGAGACCCTGTCTCAAAAAAAAAAATTAAGTTGCTAGAGAAGTTGCAGAAAAACAATAGAACAGGTCTAAATTAATTGTCTATGCTTCTTGTTGAAAACATACTACTTTCTCAGGGTTGTTGTTTTGTTTTTCTAAATCCATTAATTCAATAGATTTAGAGTTGGTTTCATAATCTGATTGGAAACAGGGAAGTTTCCCACACTGACCCCTGCAAGAATCCAATCCACACTTTTCATTTTGTCCCTCTGAAAAATGCACTTATACTCAATTCTAATTTCCTATTGCTTGTAAGTACGAGACTAAGCACATTGTGAAGTATTGGGGGAAAAGCTTTTTATACAAAGGTAAAAATGATGTGCACTGCAATTCAATTGGGTCACTGATAGAGTGACCTTAATCTCTATTCAGAATGGTCTGCTACACTTTGAGATGTAGATGAGAGATAATAGGCCAACAATGAATGTTGCTTGCCAGCCTGATAAAGCTGTCAGCACGGAGAGATAAAGAAGTCCCACAACTTCTTATTTTCATGTTTAGCCCTTCGAGCTTTTGTATTATTATAGCTCTGTTGCTGCCTGGTCTGGTAAAGCCATGTTAAGATACATATGAAAAGACTGTGATAGGCTCAGAAGACAGCTGACGGAAACGAAGGCACACATAAGGGGGCCGGAATCTTCCACACAGGAATTTATCCTGGTGTGAGAATAACGAAAAATCAACTCATTTGAAATCTACTGTTATTTATTTTCCAGGCTCTGAAGATAGTCTCAGGCTCTAGGCTCTTTCTATTTTTTTCCTAAGAAAGGAGGATGTGTACATATACTTTTATGATGTGTTATTGGCTCTGCTGGCTGAAATTTAGAGAAAAAGACAATCTGCCTTATACGCTGTTTGATCTCCTCTGCCTTGTACTATAGTTTTCATTCACTTCTTTGGTTAAATAAATTCCCAAGTATGTCATTTTTTCTTGGCACTAACATGAGAGGTATTATTTCTCTAATTTCTCTCTCAGAGTTTGTTACAGGTAAATGGGAATACTGGTTTTTGAGTACTGACTTGGTATTTTGCTATGCTAGCAATTTTGATTATTAATTCTAGGTGTCTTCTGGTGGAGGTTTGGGGTCTTCTATGTAAAGGATCATGTCGTTAGCAAATAATGATGATTTAAATTCTTCCTTTCCTCTATCTTATTTCTTCTCTTTCTTTCTCTTACCTAACTGCTCTTGCCTAGTGTCTTGAGAACTATGTTGAACAGGAGAAGTAATAGTGGGCATCTTTGTCTTACTTCTGATGTTAGACTGAGAGCTTTGAGTTTTTCTCCATGGAGTATGATGTTGCCTGTTGGTGTGTCATAGGTGGCTTTCATCAAGTTGAGATAAAGACCTTGTATTCTAATTTTTTAATTGAATTCTTTTTTGGTACATTTTATATACAGCTCACAATCACACACAACATTGGGGAATTTGTACCAGTATATGACACAAGTTAATTCACATTTTTACCCACATCCCTACCCACCCACACACCCCCACCCCTACACACATGCTCTTTCACTTTCTTTCCAAATCATATCTATTCTTTCCCCTCATTACGTTCCCATACCAAATTCCCTTGGATATTTCCTATTTTACTGTCATATATTCTAGAACTCACTTACATCTACAGGTGCTCATATCAAAGAAAAGATCCAGTATGTACATATCTGATCTATTTATTTCACTTATTAGTGTGTCCTCCAGGTGTCTCCATTTGCACATAAATGAGTGAATCTTGTCATTCTTTATGGCAGAGTAATACTCCAATTTAATTTTTTTAAAAATACATCTTCTTTATCCAGTCTCCAGTTGATGGGCATTTGGGTTGTTTCCAAGATTGGGCTATCACGAACAATTTCCATTTCTTTGAGTCTGTTGTTTGTATAGACAAAGGCTGTTGATAGAGTTTTATCATATGTAGATTGGGGATCTCCTGTTGAATGCCTTTTCTGCCTGCACTGAGATCATCCAGGGTTTGGGTCCTTACTTCTGTTAATGTGACGTATAACATTTATTCATTGATGCAGGCTACACCACTTCTGCATTCCAGGAGTGAAATCTGCTTGGTCACAGCATATGTTTTTGATCATCTGCTACATCTACTTGCTGATACCTTATTGGAGATTTCTGCATTTATTCATTAAAGAGACTGACCTGTAGTTTCCTTTTTTTGTTGGGTCCTTTTCTGCTTTTGGTTGTAAAGGTAACTTTACTTCTAAAACTGACTTTAGGAGTACTGCTTATCTTTCAACTTCATTAAAAAGACTGAGAAGTATGACATTAGATCCTCTCTAAGTTTCAAATAGAATTTGGCAGTGAATACATCTGGACCTTACTTTTTTTTTTTATTACTCCTTTAACTTCACTGATTGATATTTGATTACTTGGGATTTTTATACCTTCTTGTTTCATATATATCTAGAAAAAAATAGCTTTTAAAAATTCAAAACTACCTTTTAAAAAAGAAAAGTACAAAGAAAAAATCTGTCTTTGGTCCTGGAACATTTAGCATTCAAGGAAAAGAGGCTGACATAAATTTAAGGGGTTTCAGAATGGAGAAACCTCAGGTCTTTTATTACATTACTCTCGTGCCTGTTCCCACCCAAGCTCAGACTCCAGATTTGACTGTCACCTGTTATTGAGCCCTAACAATCCTTCCCTTGACTCATACTTTATTCTTTGTTCTGGAAAATCACAAACCTGTTCATACCACCAGAGTAAAAAATATATTTTCCACTCTCTGTAGTCTTCTAGAAAGGCTCATCCCTCTCACTATTTGCGTAAGTAGGGGTAAAGACTAGTGATTCCTCAAAATATATTAAACATTAATGTGTTTACTTTCCACTGAAATATTCCTTCCATCTTCAGCACAACAGCTATGAACTGTTCTTCTTTTATTAGCATGTTAAAAAAAATCTCTGAAGACATTTTTTAGGTACTACATCTCAGAATTTGCCTAACTTCCACACAATTTTCTTCACACATGTAGTAGATATTTAAACTGAACAATAAGTAACTTCTACAAAAGCAAGTGGAGACCACTATTGTGTACTTTCCTCTAATACAAAACTCTCTATCATTAGCTGAGGGAGAAAAGTGGCTCATAGCCAGAAACTGCTGGCTCTCTCTGCGACATTTGTGAAGCAAGCACTACACTAGCTCCTTCCATGGAACCGCATATTGTTTTCTACACAGAGAAGAGAACTGCAGAACGTGATCAAATGGCCAAGTAACTTTCTAGTCTTTTCTTTAATTTTTTAAATTTTCTCTGTACAAGTTCACAGCTCACATAATTTAAATCATCTTGGAAAGTAGTTTACATGTACACATTACAGCTTGTTTCTTCTTTTCTTTCTTTCTAATATTTTTCCTCTACCTTTACAGTTCTTAGTCACCTTGAGGCAAGTCAAGTATTGCGGACCACTTTCGAAATGCTAAGTTGACTCTTGGAGGCATCTGATTATAGTTTGTTAATCCATTTCTCACCACACGCTAAAGACGGATTGGTATTCATTGGAGGAATTTTAACCTAAAATTTTCTGCTACTCTAGAAAAGCTCTCTGCACCAGCAAGAAGAAAAAGAAGAGTTTTATTAATGAACAGTCATTAAACCCAACTGATAAACATCATGGGCAATCTGCCGAAGAAAATAATCTCACTCACATAACCAAGCAGATACAAATCAGTGCATCTCTGTTCTCAAGGCAAACAATAACCAGTCACCAGGTAAGGAGTCATGAAGTGTTATCATTACACATTTTTTTTTTTTCTTTTTGGAGACAGGGTCTCGCTTTGTAGTTCAGGCTGGCCCTGAGCTCACTATGGTGCCCAGGCAAGCCGCCGCGAACTCAGCAATCCTCCTGTCTCTGCCTCCCGAGTGCTGGGATCACAGGCGTGAGCCACCACGTCCGGCATTGTGGTATGCAGTGTTGATTGTTGGTGGGCGTGTCTCCACACCCAGCATTATATGTGGTTACCGGGGATCGAACTCAGGACCTTGCGCTTGCGAGGCAGGCGCCGGAACCACTGAGCTAACCCTCCGGCCCCTCATTACACATTTTTAAAAGCACCTTGTAATTTGGGGTATTTCTAATCGCCTCTATTGAAAAAAAAGGCCATTTCTAATCACCTCTATAGAAAAAAAATAAAAAAACTTCCAGAACTCTATAAAGCTTGATAGTCACATTTTAGAGCTAGATAACTAAGTTAAATTCCCATAGGTATAATAAGTTTACATAGATGGTTATATTTCGACGAGATAGCTCCAGGTCCTTGAAGGACATTCTTGGACTATAAAACTGACAAAAGTCTTACTTTAACGTTTTAAATGATCTATACACACCTCAAAGTGGAAGAGAATTCACAATTAGATGTTTACTCAAGTAAATGCTTTAAAAAGCAAATCCCTCTCCCTTCTGCTCCAGAGAAAATTCCGTGATGCTTTGTTTCTGTTTTATTCTTTATTTTTATACTTTCATGTGCCCTTGCAGAGTCATGTCCTAAGACATGGTGCTGCCTCATGAAGCTCTAGCTTTCTTTAGCTGCTCTCGGCCCACTCACTATGGTGTGGCTAGATTTGTCTCTGTTTTCTTCAAATTCTTGAATAAGTTCCTATACAATGGAAGTTAGGCTCTGTCTGAAAACAGAAATTAGGTGCAATATTTTTCATTAACTGTTTACATCAACTCTTCAACTTTCCCTAAAAGCTTGAATATTCAGATAGGAGAGTTTGCATCTCCAAATTCCATCTTTGATTTCCTAGCAAAGAACTGAGTTGCTATTTAGCATTTCATATAAAACTAAGGCCCAAGCCAGGTGTGGTGGTGCATGCCTGTAATCCCAGCACTCGGGAGGCAGAGGCAGGAGGATTGTTGAGTTCGAGGCTTGCCTGGACTACATAGTGAGCTCAGAGCCAGCCTGAACTACAAAGCAAGACCCTGTCAAAAAAAAAAAAAAACCTAAGGCCCTAATACACTCACATAGAAATGGTAGATTAGATCATTTGTTTTTAGTTAATGCTTTGATCTGAACTTCAGAAGTGAGCATCTGTACTACAGAGTAAGCTAGACGACCCTATGCACTATCATCATCTCCTGTGGTGTGAGCCACAGTGTATGCTTCTCCTTAAAACTTGTGAATCCTACATAATTTTCTCAGTATAATTTTACCAAAACTCAAAGTTCTTTTCTCTGACATTTAGAAGAAAACCTCTGATTTTCTCAAGTACCTGGTAAAAAGCAACCTCTACTAGTGACTTGTTTTAGAAATGTATAATGGCTAATGATAGGGCCAGACATTTAGCTCAGTTGTTCCGGGGTCTGTCTGGCAAGTACAAGGTCCCGAGTTTGATCCCCAGCACCACATACCATGATGCCAGCCATGGTGACTCATGCCTGTATTCCCAGCACTCGGGAGGCAGAGGCAGGAAGATTGCTGAGTCCGAGGCTTGCCTGGGCTACATAGTAAGCTCAGGGACAGCCTGAACTACAAAGGGAGACCCTGTCTCAAAAAAAAAAAAAAAAAAACTAATGATATAAATGATGAAATCCTAAATGCACAAGGGTCACATTAACCTTCACAAATGAATGCAGTGAAAAACAACCTCAACACTATATAAGTTCTAAAAGCACAAGCAAATATATATGTGAATATATATATATAATACACACAATTTTAAAACATGCAATTTTGCTTGTGATGTTAGAGTTTTAAAAAAACCCTGAAAATATCCAGACGACATTAAACAAAAGGAAAATAAGGACTGCAGTATTGAGAATGGAACACCAGAGAAAAATCTATAATGCAATCAGTCTACAGTGACATTGTAACTGGCTGGAAACCAGAGGTTTGCTTATTTTAATTGTAATACTTAACACATATTAATCCCACCACTGAGTGGATTTCATTGTGACATTTCCACAATTGCAGACATCATCTTTCATCATATATGTCCTTCTTTCTAGTCTCTCTTACCCTCTATTCTTTCCATCCTCTTCCGCTTTTCTTCTTCACTGTCATGGGCCCTTCCTGAAGACTTTCACAAAAACCAATCAACCAATCAGTCAAAGCACAATGTATATATTCTCCTCAGTACTAGTCAGCTACCCATTACTGGGACAAAATACCTGATACCTGAAACTCAGAAGAAGAGAAGTTTCATGTGTTTCAGTCTTCAGTTAGCTGGTGCCATGGCAAAAATATCATTGCAGAAGGGCATAGTAGAGCAAGGCTGCTCAGCCATGGTGTCAGGGAAGCAGAGATGAGGGGAAGAGTCTGAAGGGAAAGGAACCAGATATAGTTCCTAAATTCATATGTCCCAGACCCATTTCCTCAAATTTACCTTCACCTCTTTTTTTTGTTTTTGTTTTTGAGGCAGGGGCTCGCTTTGTAGTTCAGGCTGGCCCTGAGCTCACTATGTAGCCCAGGCAAGCCTCGAACTCAGCAGTCCTCCTGTCTCTGCCTCCCAAGTGCTGGGATTACAGGCGTGAGCCACCTTGCCCGGCACTGTGGTATGTGGTATTGATTGCTGGTGGGCGTGAGTCACCACGCCCAGCATTGTATGTGGTTACTGGGGATTGAACTCAGAACCTTGCGCTTGGGAAGCAGGCGCCAGAACACTGAGCTAACCCTCAGGCCCAACCTTCACCTCTTAATAGCTCATTCAGCTATGAACTTGTCATTGATGAGGTTTGTTCCCCAATAGCCTATTAATCCAGGCAGTCTGCTCAGTGTGCCTGGGTAGGTCATGGAAGGGTGACTTTTGAGATCTTTGTCTGGGGCCTGGGCCCTTTATCACACTTGGGTTTCCCTGCTCTGTTTTCAGCCCCATGAGCTGAGCAGCTCTGCCTCATCAGGCACTTCCACCATGATGGTTCTGCTGTGGAGCAGCCTGTGCCAAAGCAAATCTCTCCTCCTTCTTTATGTTAAGGGCAGACAGCATCCTAGTGACAGGAAAACTGTTCATTGGGATATATGTACAGATACACATATACATGATAAACAAGTATGGGAAGAAAGTATAGCAATATTGAAGATGACAACATGCAATTTAGTACTTTAAACACCAAAAATTGCTAAAACATGTCATATGATTAAACTATGCATATTTTAGTACATAAATATATGTAAGGCTTACATGTAGATGTTGTCTCAGCCTCATGTACGCATAGGTGGGGCTTCTTGGAGGTGCTTGGACCATAGGTCTGTGATACTGGACAATGAGTGTGTGAGGCTTGGCTAGTTCATTGATGGGTTTAGAGCTGGGACTGATGCTGGGAGGAGAAGTCTGGGGGGAGGAGGCGGGTCGTTGAGGACATGGCCTGGGATATAGACATCTATACATACCCATCCCTCGTTCTCCCTGAGTTCTGCAGCTCCCACCTGCTGTGCTGTGAACTACTGTCTCTCTGCCATGCTGCCTTGACTTGGAGTCACAGGACCTGAAACTTCTACAAACTGTGAGCTAAAATAAACCTTTCCTCCTTTAACTTGTTGGCTAGATACCTTGCCAGGTATTTTGCCCCAGCACTGAGAAAGTAACTGAGACTGTATTGAAGAAATAGAGCTAAGTTTCTCATGGATGTAAAGTATCTATATAAAAATTGACTAATTTTAAAAGGTAAAGCAAATGCATTCCACAGAAATTAATAACAGCAGAACAAACAAAAAATATCATTTAGACAAAAAAACCCATAAATATCAGAATTAATGAGAAATACAAACTTTAATTACAGAATTTTTTAAGATAAACAATGAGCACAAACTTCAACTTTCATAGAATTTTCCCAACACTGCACTCCCAAAGCAAAACATAATACTTAATGATTTTTATTAGTAAATGTCATACTATGATAATACATGAGCTAAGATTCAAATTAAAAGTATAAATCAAATTTTAATTGCAGTTTTTAAGGACATAATAACACAACTTTCCAAAGCTTGCAACCTTTTCCCCAAAACTATACTTAGAGAAAAGCATAACCTTCAGTCATTTGGGTAGTTAAACAAAAATAAAATCAGTAAATATGAACCTACTGTAGCTTTTATGCTTAAACAAAATGTAATTAAAAGAGAACTGAGCAATATTAAATTATATATAAATGAAATAATTAATATGTGGGCTAGTCAAGTCCTCCATCAGTCCATCATTTAAAATGCCCCATATCCAAGTTCCAATTAGCTCCTAGGCTTTATGCTTTTAGAGTTCCAAGAGAAAAATCCATTTCAAACTTTCACGAGCAAAATAAGAGAATGAACTAATGTTACAGTTTGATGTGTATCTCTCCAGCATTATATATTGGAATTTAAAAACTCTAATCTGCTTGTACTTATAGGTGATTGCCCACTGGGAAGTGAGCAGGGTTCCAAGGCCCTGCCCTCAAGATTGGGATTAATGAAAAAAAAAAAAAGATTGGGATTAATGATTTTACCAAAGATGATTCAGAGAGCTACCTGGGCCTTACATCTTTTCTGCCATATGTGGAAACAAGAAGAAGGCCCCACCTTGGAAACAGCCTACATCTGTAGCTTTCTTGACCCTAGACTTCTTATTTTCCAGATCTGGGAAAAATAAATTTCTTTTATTTATTAATTATCCAGCCTGTGGTATTTTGTCAGAACTCACCAAATGGACTAACATACTCACATAGCAATTCAGATACTCAATAATTCTCTTGTCTTTTCCACCTCTATACTTGTCCTCCATTCTTCATCTTTTCTTTCTTACCTTTTATTACCTGTCTATTCTCTATATGTTTTATTCTCTTCTATTTCTCATTGTCTTTTCCATTTCTAGGCAATATCTGTAAGGTCCTAATTCTTTAGTTACAATGTGAAAGCTAAATAATCAAGTCAATATTCCATCTAAGAGTCGGAGGGAGATATTTGGATATTGCAGTTTACTAGCCTTTTTCTGAATAAAAAGATATATTTCAGTCCAGGCAAATTCACCTGACATCAAAATGAAACTCTAAAATTTTATAGAAATAATTTCTGCCTATGGACTGCCATCTAAAAACTATTATAAAATTTCAACATAAAAATAAAACAATAAAGGGGCTGGGGATTTAGCTCAAGTGGCACTGCACCAACCTTGGATGCACAAGGGCCCGAGTTCAATCCCCGGTACCACAAAAAAAAAATAAAACAATAAAAATGCATATATGGAACCAAAACATAGCTGTTTGTTTCAACCAAGAAGAAATAAGGTGTACAGTGCTAACTTTGAGATCTGCATTACTCTGCTGTTGCTAAAAAACTTGTGTGGAACTTAATAACCTAAAACTACAATCACTCATTCCCTCTTGATACTCTGCCGGGCAATTTGGAGACATTTTCCCGGAGGTTCAGCTGGTCTCCCAGCTGGGGAGCTGCCTGAGGGCAATGGGCGTAATAGCCTTGATGGCCTGTTTCATAGGTCTGGTGCTTGGCTACAACAGAAGCACCTGGGCAGCACATCCCACATTTAGCAAACTACTCCCTAGTTTGAATTCCATTTTTCAGAATTTGCTCATGTCACACTTGCTAATATTTCATTAGTTAAAGTCAGTCATATGGTCAAACTTTGATTGTTAAGAGCTGAAAGTCAAATTTAATGGGAAAGTCATGTTGCCAAGATACTAGTGCAGAAATTCCTGTTCGTGCAGGAAACAAGGGTTAATCTGTCTCCCAAGTCCTTAGGAAGTCTCTAGGAGTTAGGAGATCTTAAACCTTCAATTCACCCTCTGACACTTCCACCCACTTCTATTTCTATGTTCTTCAGTCTACTAGTCTTTAAGAATTTTTGAGTGAAAATGAAAGTTGTAGAGTGCAATATGTGTATATACTATAACATTTAATAGCACGCATAAAAAACTTAAATATTGTTTAATTAATAATAACATATCTCTAAACCAAGACAGTGATAGAAAAGCATTTAATTTGTGATTATGTGCATTTACAGCGAAAAAAAGAGAGATTCAAGTGGAGGACAAAAACAGAATAACGGGGTTTCAAATGAGAAGGATGAAAGGTGAATTAATCTACAACTACCCCTCAAAGGACTAGGCCCCCAAAAGCTTCAACATATGAATCTGGAAGTTAAATCCTTAACACACAAATTTTGGGTGGCTGCAATTCAAACTATATCACATTCCGACTCTCTAAATGAATTAATGTAACAACATTCAAATATAAATTTCAGTGAGAGAACAGATTGTACACTCTAGTGCAGACTATTTGATGAAATTTGTATGATAATGTGCTTTATTAATTACATTTAGACAGGTGCAGAGCAGGAGTAATTAAAAAGCAAAACAAATTAAAGATTCTTCTAGATTAAGTTTTAAGTATTATTAGTAATTCTGAGATAAACACACACCAAATAACTATCCTGTGTGGCACTAATGACTGATAAATAAATGAGTCAATATTGATCCCATTTCCATGAGCTTCCCTGGTCCCTTTCTCTACACTGCTTCTTGCACCCATTGTAAAGGATACCCATGGTTACTTTCTCTTCTCCATTTGTCTTAGATGGTATTTTCATTGTTTCCTCATACAATAGCTCTTCCCATTCTGTTTGACTCACCACAGACCCAAAAATTTTGTTAAGATCTTGTTATGCTTACACCTAGATGTTCCTTCAAAGTCTCATGTGCTTACAGGTGGGGTCTCTAGGAGTGGCTGGATTGTGGATGTGTGATATTGGATTATGGGTGTGATAATTGGCTCAGTCCACTGACTGGTTACTGTGGTTGGGGTGATGGGATAACTGAAGAGGGGAGTCCTATTCTGGCTGAGGGTGGCACCAACCAACAAACTTGTAGCCTGAGCAGAATATAAAGGGAAAGATGAGAGGCAGTCATGCCATGCCATGGACTGTTTCTCCACCATAATGCCACCCTGTCATGGCACTGATCATGGACCCTGCTCACTATGGACTGAAACTACTAGAAACTATGAGCTGAAATAAAGCTTTCCTCCTCTAGCTTGTGGGAAATGGTTATTCTGTCCCAGAAAAAAGAAAGTGATTAAGAAAGAAGCTATCTTTTTATTCAATAGTTATAATCTCTTTTCCTATCAATATAAAATATTTAAAATTAATTTCAAAGGTGATCTCTATTAGGCCTGTTATGTGGCAGTTGAATGACGTTTTTCTATACTCCTTGTATTATAATATTTTGACTCAAATGATTCCAAAGACTGGAGAAAAAAACAAATGGAAGTGGGTTCACACAGAGCATCTCAAGTCCTTCATTCCCATCAACAGTTCTCATGTGCCCATTATATTCGCTCAGTTTGTGCGACTATAACTAAATACCTAAGGACTGCTACTTTATAAAACAAAGAGGATCATTCTGAGTAACATTTCTGCAAAGGTTACAAAGGTCAAGGACCACAAGTAATGACAGCCATTCTACTACAGAATCCTGTGGCAACACAAAGAAAAATACGGCAAAAGACAGAAACTTATGCATCTATGTGTCTTCTAGTATTATTCTCTTTCAACATAATGTCACTAGGATTCAATTACTAGGACTCTGGTCCTAATAACTCAGTCTAATCCTAATCACTTTCCAAAGCCCCACCTTTAAACACCATAGTCAGGTGAAATCCCTATCCTCTTACTATCTCACAATGAAGATTAAATTTTAACACATGAAAACCAGGACACAGATCATGTCCAAATCACTGTACTCCTGCCCTAACTTGAAGTACTGTCTCTGTGTGAGCTTCTTCCCCTTCAGGTTTACGGCTTTCGAGCTTAAGGGTGGGACCACATATTCCACATGTTTACATTCCACTCTGCATGACAGCTATCAATTGTCTCCAGTATATACTGTGCTGCTTGTCCCCTGTGGGTACGTGAAGCTACAATAAATATTTACATTACTTTGCCCTCAAGCCATTCTGTTTCTAGAACAGTATATAAACAATAGACAAGGATACTTTCTCTTAACTTCATCATACTACTAAGATATAACCCTCTGAGTAACTGAAGAAAAAAATATTCTTTACTATGGCAATAGAAGCATCATGATCTACAAATAGAAACAAATTTCAAAAGTACAACAAGTTCATTACAGAGATAATCTTATAATTACATTACAGGAAGTCCCTACCAATAATTTTCTCTCCCTTTTTTCTCCTAGTACAATATACTATATAACCCAAACAAATAAATTAACTATATTTATATGAATTAAAGTATTATATAGTATGCTATAGTATTTTTACTATGTAAATACTAAGTATTATATACTATATTATATGTAAATACTAAGTATTATATACTAAGCTATAGTATTTTTACAAGGTTTTATGTGATAATTCCTAATAGTATTTGTGTTTTGAACATCACCCATGTATATAAATATGTGCATTGTGTAATAAAAAGTGTCACTTAAAATGCTTAATATAACTATTTGTGATCCATCTCATAATTTCTACTTCAACTAGCTTTTAAAAAAACATAGTTTACTGCATTGATTTCAGGAATCTTTAAAGTGTCAGGATTAACCTTTGTAGAGAAAAAAAACACACAGTATCAGAATTTTCTTCTTTGCTAATTACATAAATCACTGTCTTGTCAGACTTCTCTGAAAGTTAGAAACAAATGACTGCGAGCTTTGTATCTTTATAACCCATTGAGAATTTTTATTCTTAGAAGCAGAGAAAGATTTTTTTAAGTTAGTTCATTGAAGTGCAAAGCTTATTTTTTACAAGTATCACATACAGTAGACTAAGTTCTGGAAATGAAATAAATCCTTTTTCCTAATCTTTTAGTTGCTAGACTAGCATAAAATAGCAACCAGTACTTCTGAAAAGTTATAACCCAGGTTAAAACTGTTTCATGAGTATCTGATGCAAAACCAGTGATAGCTTCCTTGATTAGATGTGTTTGCTTGATGGATAAACTAAATTAGAATTAATAAAATCTTTTGTTATTGTTTTTGTTTGTTTTCCTATTTGATTTTAAACAGAGTCTCACTATATTTCAGGCCAGCCCTGAATTCACTATGTAGCCCAGGCTGGCATCAAACTCATGGTGATACTCCTGCCTGAACCTTAGCCTCCTGAGTGCTGGGATGACAGGCATGTGCTATCATACCTGGCAGAATAAAATCTCAAAACCAACTTTGACATAAATATGCAATTTAAATTAAATTTGCATACAGTCAATGTGAAAGTTACAAGGCATTACATAAATTGACATGGTAAATTTTTCAAGCATGTAGTTCTCCCATGTGGAGGAAAAGGAGTAAGATTAATGTATTATAATAACCCAGGAGATCACAAGTACACTGCACTTTGGGAAAACATGGAATAAATTGCTTGAAGTTATTATAAGCACCAAAGTTTAAACTAACAGGAAGAGTCCCACAATCACAAGCTACACTAAATAATTTGTAATCCCATCATGCACTCTCTGGTGTACGCCTACTCTCTGTTGGTACAAGGCTTGATTTCAGTATTTAAGGTACAAGTAAATGCATTCACAGATAAGGTATTTTAAATATTGCTCTAAAGCATAGACCTTTAATTAAAAGTTCAGTCAAATTAATTATGAATTTGAAAAGTGCTTTTTAGAAGCAATGAAAACTGAAATATATAGAGAGGAACACAGATCACAGAAATATATTTTAATAAATTTCCACAACTAGCACATTCTCATGGAAACATAATCTAGATCTAAGAACACACAGGCGTCTTCATGCCCCTTCCCATTTCCACCATTTCCGAGAGCATCCTCAATCTGAATTCTGTCACAGTTAATTAGATATTCTTGTCTGTATAATTTACATAGATCGAAACATGAAGTAACGTACCCTTGTACAGTTTCTCTGGCTCAATAGTTATGAGTCATCCTTCTTTAATGTAATATCTCATGCATTTTTATTGCTGTTTAGCATTCTATTATATTCTAAAATATATGTAACTTATTATCCACTCTACTGGTGATAAACAATTGAGTTGTTTTGATCTAATGCAAATAGGCTGCTATAAACATATTTCTCTGTCTCTTTGATTGCATGTATACGAGGAAAGTTCTAGAAATGGTAGAACCAAGTACTAGTCCAAAAGTATGCTTAGCCTTGGTTTATACAGACATTTTTTACTTTAATATGCTTCTTACTAAAGTACATCCCCAACAGTAAGTAATTACATACCACCCAAGTTTAAAATTTTCAGCTCATTTTGTTTCTGTCTTTCAATTTGAATCAATGGATAGATGTGTCACGGTATATCATTGGTTACAATAGTAAATTATGTTACTAGCAATTAGTACATTGATCAAGTTTGCATCACTAGAACAAAATCGTTGAGATTACCAAGTTAACGGAGGAGTGCTTTAGTTTGGCTCACAGTTTGGTTCATAAACTGCTGGTTCCAAGGCACAAACCTCATGTTAAAGGATTTGGCAAAAGAAAACTGCTCCCTTTCTAACAGCAGGAAAGCAGAGATGAAGGGAATGCATCCAGACAGAGAGGAGGGGTCAAGGACAAGAATACAGTTCTTTCTCTAGCGACCTACATCCTCCAACCAGTCCCACCTTCTAATAGTACATTAAGTCACTGAGGACATTAGTGACCTGTTATCTAATAGTAGGGCAAAAACCTCAGTTCTGAACATAAAAGCATTTCAGGGCATATTTTGGCTCTAAACCATAACATTAGGACAAAGAGATATTCGTGTATATAGACTACTTAGATATTACTTGTTATACCCCAAAAGACTACTATCCAACATGTGAAGAAAAGATCCATTGCCTGTGTCATATCGATTTATGAAAATATTTGACATAAAGTATGAAAGGGTTGTAAGAGCTATCAAAATTTTTTCTCCTCATTTTTGCATTGGCCTTTTACTTCTCAGTGGTACATTTGATAAACATAATTTATTGATTTAAGAGATTTATCAACATTACGGCCTTCAAAATATCTTTGGTTGTTTTTGGTCTTTGAAGATGGGATCTCACTATATAGTTCAGACTCAGGAATACTCCTGCCTCAGCCTCTTTAGTGCTAGAATTATATAGGTGTGTGTCACCATGCTGGAATGACTTAAAATTACTTTGCCTAAACCAGGGTCCTAAAAATATTTATATGTATTTGTTATATTTTTTAAATATTGTTTTAATTTTCACAGTTAGGCATTAATCAGTTGGAACCAATTTGGGTGTTTGAAATTAGATGATACAATGATGGTGAAATCCAGGTCTGGCTGAGCCAACTTCACCACATAACAGTCTCCTAGGTCCTGAGAGAGCCCTTGGCCCTTGGCAGACTAAGTTGAGGCCAAAGCCAGCACTGAGCTAACCTGCACACCACGGCAGGAGATTGCCTGGTCTTTTCCAACACTGTGCCCTTCCTCTGACAACCATAGAACAATCCCAATAGCCACCGCAAGCCCCTCCCACCGCTTGTGCTATATAATGACCTACGCTGCATTCATTAAATGGAGGCATTCCAGAAACTTCTCCAGAATCTGGTGTGCTTGTGTGACTCTGCACCTCCCCCTCCCGTGTGCAGCTCTGCAACGACAACAACTGGCGCCCAAACGTGGGGCCCTTGGGTAATCCTTGGCCTCGCCTCTCAGTTGAGTGCCTCACCTCGTGGGGATCCCTCCCTGCAGCTCAGCAGGCTGCTTCCTTCCCTCCCTGCGGCTCAGGAAGCTGCTTCTTTCCCTCCCTGCAGCTCAGCAGGCTGCTTCTTTCCCTCCCTGCGGCTCAGCAGGCTGCTTCTTTCTTGTGTTGAGTCCCCTTTCCACCTCCCTTCTGCCTGCATTCCACTGACTTCACCCCGAGTATGGGAAATATCCTCTACTCCTCTGCGCGATCCCAAGACAGGCTGGTGCCCCTTCTCTTCCTGCTGACACACAGGGCCAGCCCCCCGACGGATCCCTGGCCCCTCCTTCTGCTCCACCCCTTAAACAGCCCGACCTGCTGGCCATTTCTGAACCTCATCTCCAGCCGCCAGAAGCGATGGCAAAGGTGACCTCCAGAGCCATGGGGCAGAGGCGGCGGGTGCTGCTGCTGCTGCTGCTGCTGCTGCTGCTGCTGCTGCTGCTGCTGCTGCTGCTGCTGCTGCTGCTGCTGCTCTGTGAAGCCCCTCTGGGCCTCTACTTCCCCAGGGACACCTACTGGGAGCGATACTTGGACCAGCCAGCAGGGACCCACTGCTCTGTGGCCCACCCTGGGAGACACGCCCAGAGAGGCACCCAGCTTCCACCTGGGCCAGCACCTCCAGGGCATCTGCCACAGGCCGCTTCACAAGAATGACTGGATCCGCAAGGAAGACACTGGCCTTCTCTGCTGCAACCCAAGCCTGGCCCGAGACTCCTGGGAGCAGCTCAGCCTGCGGCATGGTGGCTCCCTACAAAAGAAGGCAGGCCCTACACCGCCACCCAATCCGCCCATCAGCCAAATGAGGAGGCTCCTGCTTCAGGAACAGCTCCAAAAATGTTGATGCCTCCCAGCACCATGCCACCTCAATAAGACCACCTGGAGAAATATAAAGGACCTCCATGACCAGGTTTGTGCTTTGGCGCCTCCGGCACCCCCACCCCAGACCAGGGCCAGTGCTGGTGGCCCTCCTGTGTGCTGCGCTCACCACCAACTCCCAGGCCTCAGTCACACTTGTATGAGCCCTAGTTCCCAACCCCCCTCTTCCACTCACAGTCGACTGGAACTCTTCCCTTCCTCGCCCCTTGGGCAATGATTCCTCCTGCAGTCATCGATGGCATCCTCCCCGAGTCCCATGGATACTTCTGTCTCTCCTTCCTCTGTCTGCTTTTCTATCTCACCTCCAACTCACTTTTTCTCCATCCTAGTGACCTAAAGACTAACACCAGTGACCCATCTTCCTTGCTCTTGGGGGCCAATGCTTTCTTCTCCAGAGTCTCTGGGACCTCCTACTTGTGGGGTGATGCATACTGTGTGTCCTACACCCTCAACAATTTGCCTTTTAGCAGCTGTGTGCCCACCCCTTACCAAAGACCAGTTGGGCAGTGATCCCCTGTTTAAATTTACGCTTCACCCACACGGTAAATGTAGTTTGAGGGCCTCAGCCATCATCACCATCATTTTGTCTGTAGTTACCACAGTTACTGCACCCACCACCACTTTAATCACCTTGAACAACCAGATCACCACTGCCACTGCTATTTACCAACTCGCTCAAAATACTGCACAGGCCCTTGAATAAGTTTTAGCTTTCTTTCAAGATACCCATGCTGCCTTTGTTAACCTAAGGACTAAGTTCCAAATGGACTTAGTCCTTCAATGTGGTTACCTTTAATAATGTCTGAGGCTCCATTTGGAAGGGATTCACAGTGGGTTGGTCCAAGTTAAGTTCATAGGCTCACAGGCTAATTTTGGGGTCACCCTATTTGACCAAACCCATAAAAATGTCATATGGTTGCAGAGGCCATCATGTCTAAACTGAGGGGAGGAGATGATGGTGAAATCCAGGTCTGGCTGAGCCAACTGCACCGCATGCCAGTCTCCTGGGTCCTGAGAGAGCCCTTGGCCCTTGGTAGACTAAGTTGAGGCCAAAGCCAGCACTGAGCTAACCTACACGCCACAGCAGGAGATTGCCTGGTCCTTTCCAATGCTGGGCCCCTCCTCTGACAACCACAGAGCAATCCCAGTAGCCACCGCAAGCCCCTCCCACCGCTTGTGCTATGTAATGCTCTACACTGTATGCATTAAATGGAGGCATTCCAGAAGCCTCCCCAGAGTCTGGTGTGCTTGTGTGACTCTGGGCCTCACCCTCCCGTGTGCAGTTCTGTGACAACAATATGATAGGAAGTAAAGGTTTTTATTTTCCTTTTTCCTGAGAAAACTACCCAATTCATATAGCATTCTTTATTGAAAAATACTCTGCTTTTTTCAGTGTATGACATTATTAGCTACAAACAGAATAGAAGCCTGTATCTACCAATTTATTTGCTACCTTTATGTTTTTTTCTAAAATAAATTTTTGTTTTTGAAGCAATAAGAAAGGTCATCCATCAGCTTTATAACCACCCTTGAGAGCCAGTAGTATAGATCTTTCAATTTAGTTCTAATTTTTAGAACTTATGTAGAAATAATTCTGATGCTTCCCAAGTTTTCCAGTTCCTGGCATATCCAGGCTTTATAGCTTCATACCCTTCAGTGTAGGCCAGAGATGGGGTTACCAATTCCTTAATTAGCTAATTCTATTTAGATAAAGTAGGATTCTTATTCCCCTGGTTGCATTGCCTCGAATAAGATTATCATATAGCAAGATTTTATTTTTTAAATCAGGGATTGAACTCAGGAGCTTGTCCTTGCCAGGCAGGCACAGTGCCACTGAGCTACCTCTTTGCCCTGAGAAATATTATCTTGCTGGCACTGAAGAAGTAAACTTCCATGTTTCAACATGATCCTCATGGCTGAAACCAGAAGGGTCCATCTAACAGCTGAGGGCCACCTCACCTCTAAGAGCCAGAAAATAGAGACTTCAGTGTCCAAAACAGAAGGAACTGAATTCTGCCTATAGCATGAATCACTTTGCAAGTCAATCTTCCCTAATCAGTCCTCAGAGGAGCTTGCAGCTCAGCTGACATATTAACTTCTCTCTGTGTGACCCTGAGCAGGCACCAGCTCAACTGAACTTCTGATTTACAGTAATTGTGAGATAAGAAATCAGCAATGTTTTGAGTCACTACATTTGCAGGAACTGCTGTACAGAGACAGAAAACTGATAGAAACAATTTGGATTTTCTTGGCCTTTTTCATCTCTATGTGTATTCTAAAATTAACTTGTCATTTCCAATTTAAAATCTTCCTATGAATTTGAAAATAAAAGTATTGAATTTGTAAATAGATTAGGCTTTATTTAGTTTTTCCTTAGTTTCAGTAAAATTTTTCTACTCAAGTACTCTTCTGAGGGAGACGAAAAGACTTGGGGGAAGAAGTATGATATTGTTTTGTCTTTATTTTAAAAATTCATTAGTAAAATCTCATGAACTTTATTTGTTTTGAGAAGTAATTTTTAGAGTTTCAAATTCTTTAATAGATAGAAACCTACTTACATTGTTTTATGAATATTTGCATCACTTTGAGTATACATGCCTCCTGGTCTTCGTCTTTTTATCCACTGAGATTATATATGTAATATAAACTATTAAATACATAGATCAATCATGTATTATATAGTTATATATTTTAGTAGGTTTATCAGTATTGTCATTTTTATAGAATATTTTAATAGACCAACTTTTAGTTTTGCTGACTTTGTTGAACAGCGCTTGTTTTATTTTTAATCTCTATTTCTTTATAGTTTCTCTTCTTCCACATTAGGATTAATTTGTTGGTTCTTATCACCAATGGTTGGAGGTTTTTTCACTTCTAATTATGCCCGTAAGGTTATAATACTTCTTTTGAAATGCAAAGGAGAAAATATAAACAAAATTAAAATGAAGGAAGTTACATGAATGTAATTTTCTAGTTTTACTTGAGGGTTCTACATGTCAAGGACAATAGCAAGGATCACCCCAGAAATGTAGGTTGAAATCACAGTATAATAAGATGCATATTTGATTAAGGAATTTTACTTAATTCTAATGTGATGGAACTGGCTCTAGAAAACACATCATCAACTATTTTAATAAAGCTTTTTTTTTAGCCATATGCAGAATACATTAGGGCACAGGGGTAACTATGCAGGATATACTGCTGGTTCATATTTTTATAAAAGCCTCTTGGAGGCATAAAAACATGAAACAGTTCATAGGTCAGAAAGACACTTAAAATTTAAACTATGTAGCTATTCATTGGATTTTAAAACAAAGTAAGATGTAGAATCAACAATGTTTCTAAAGTTTCAGCCTGAGAATAATAGTGAAATAAGGAGGTCATGTCATCAGGGGAGAAGAGACCTCTGAAGAATATTTAATTTAAATGAAGTTTAAAACAGTAGGTGTTACAATGTGAGTGCCACCTGCAAAACTCATGCCAAAATTTAACTTCCACTGTAGTGCTATGGCACAGTAGGTCTTTTAAGGGATGATTAGGTCACCCGCCTGAAAGGACTAATACTATCCTCACAAGAGTAACCCATCAGTACAAGAGTAATTACCTAATAATAAAGATGAATTTGACCTTAGTTTCCTCTCTTATGTTTGCTTATTTGCTCTTCCACATTGGAATAACAACATAAAACCCCCACTGAGGGAGGAGATTAAAGAGGCAAAGCCTATCAAGAGTTTTTCAAAGTCACAAAGCCCTTTACACATACAAAAAACACAGACTCCAAGGTGACTCTGTTTCTGAACATTGTACATGGAACCAATCAAAAAGCACTGTCTTCAACTCTTCATTAGCATGTGACACCAAACCAAATAAGCATTTGATAGAACAGTTTAAATCTGACACCAGACAAGTGAGTTTCTGATAGGACCACTTTCCCAAATGCATGAGAAGCCAATTCCAGATGCAAAAGACCTCCCCACACACACTGTTATCCTTGTGTCCTCTGGGAGCCTTTTCACCAGCTTGCTCTCACTCTGCATAGCTTACTTCTTTTCCACCCATCCATAAATGTAAATTCTTGCTGTCTTTTCTGTGTCTCCACTATCCTCTATTCAAAACATCAAGAACCTGGAAAGAACCTCTTCTAGATCATAAAGCCAGTAATATTATCAGATGCCAGCATTCTGCTCTTGGTTTTCCCAGTCCCCAGAACTAGAAATCAAATAAATTCCTAATGCTTCTAATTCACCCAGTTGGTAATACTCTGTAATGAAAGCAGAAAACAGATGGAGAGAGAAAATTAGCATAAAAACATGGGCTCTTGTTAAAGTAACTAAAACGTGCTAGTGACTTTGAAACTACATTAGAAATGAGCCCCCAAATTCAAATGGTAGGTGCCAGAAAAGAAGCACTCAGACAGTAGCAAGAGAATTCAACAAAGCAAATTTAAAAGTTTACTTCCGCAGAAGGGTGAGAGTCTACTCAAACAAAAGGCAGCAGGCACACTGAATGGTCAGCCCTGGTGTGTGCCCAGGAAGCAGCTGCCCACTAAATTCATTGGCCAAATTCAAACACTTATACTGCATCACAATTGGCTACTCTAAGCTCCAGCAGGAGAGCGTCCAAAGGGTTACAGAGGGAAGGAAGAGTCCTTGGCCATTGAAAAGCTAGCTTGATACCTATCTATAGCTGTTTCCAGCATTAAACTGACTGGGTATTTCCCATAATTTTGGCATATTCAAGAGTGACCACTTAGCGTGGACTAGTGTTTAAAAAGAAGGCACTCCTGATTATATATCCTTTGATAGACAGAGCGGTAGTTTCGCACAAATCACTGCACTCATATATTCACATTCTTTTCTTCAAATTCTGTGAGCAGAAGTTCACTTTTTCTGTCATGTTTTTCCTTCAGAAGCAAGTTAGCCAGGTAGATGGGGGAGCCTGGTAAGACCAGTCTCTAGACAAGGATAAATAAATTTCAAAGCATGCATAGCCAAAGCATGAGCACTAGAATGGAAAGGGCAACTGTACCCGGCTGACTGTTAGGCCTTTCTCTCAGTGTGACTGGCAATTGCCAGGAGGGAACATCCACTGGAACCTCCTCCTTATATCTAGTCTGTCCTACTGTAACTCTTATATCTTTAGTTACAGTTTTCTGCTGGGTGTTTAAGACCAAGTTAAAGTGAAACCAGTATTCATCAAAATTTACTTTTTGTCCCAAGTGTCAAGGTAAGTCAAAACTTTCTGGGGTGCTTGCTTCGGCAGCACATATACTAAAACTTTCTGGGGATGGTTTGTGGGATCACTTATAAAAATCTCTCAGCTCTTGTGTCAGCGTTAGCTGCCGGTATGTGTCACAGTCTCACTTAAACATGTTGCTTGCTATGAAGTACAGAAGAATACACCACCACCACCACCCCATGCTCACACGCCTTTTTAGCACACTGGATAGTAGTTGAATGCTATTCCCTGCAGTCTATCAATCTCCTCACCCTCCTATCTCTCCAAAGTTTTAGATCCCGTAGGAAGGTCCGCTCATGTCCTGGGCCTTGCTGACCTTGGTGGGCCAGGGCCAAAACATTGGTTGTCCTCCAAGCCCAGTTACCCTTTAAACTCTGATCTCTCAAACCTCATCTGTTGTATACCACGAGGTTTGGTTACAGCAGTATTAAAGAGGGATCAGTAAGTTTAACTATTGTGGTCTCATTTGGATATCAAGTACTTTTACATATAAAGTATAGCTGGAGAACTGTTGCTTTTTTCAGGAATGGCTGTCTGAGAAACCACCTTTCTCTAGGATGTTAATAGATAACAGATATAATGTTTCACTAAGACAATTTAAAATCAAGAGCAAATTAATATCTTAGTACCACATTATGTTGGTGGAACTATTAGGTCTTTTTTAGTCCCTAACAATACATATAAATTTTTATTTTTGTCAACTACCTATATCCAGTTATAAAATATGAAATAACACAAAAACCTTTTACCTAAATTTGTTACCCTTTAATAGTGTCATTTAAGGATAGAATATGGCTGTTTATCTTATAGATGTGCCTTATGGATTATTAATGCCTAATCTTTAATCATTATAATGATAGCACTTCAACCATATAAGGTATAGCTACATTAAATTACCATAACACAACTGCATAACAATTGCACAAGCATGAACCTGAAGAAGTCCATCATCTTGAATGACTGTAGTTTGGAGGTTAAGATGCAAGACTTGAGAGAGACGTCTTAATATACCAATAATCAATGCTAATTGATAATACTAATCAATTTAGATCAAGCATTAAATGGCAGCACCAAATTATTTGACCATTTGAACTTTTAGATATATATTGCGTAAAAGAGAAAACTTCTTTGTTTCTTTGCATATACTAAACATACAATCTTAACACTATATAAACTTTAAAGCTTAGACCCACGATATCTTGTTTGTCTTTTTATGTATCTATAGTACCAGATATATAAGTTGAATCATAAAGTACAATAATAGCTGTTCATTCAACTAATGATAAATTGATTATTGAAAATATTTTAGATGCTAACACTTAAATAAGTTTTACCCTTTAAGCATTTTTGGTACCAAAAGCCCAACAATGAAAGATCTAGGAATTTATTTAAGTAAAATATAGAATCTTTGCTTCTTAACCTAGGTTTGAAATTTAACCAAGAACATCCTAATCAGAAAACTTTGTGACTTTAGAGACCAAGAGATTAACCTTTTACTTATAACCAACTTAAGTCTCTCACAATAATTTAGTTAATAACTATTAGAGTGTGAAACCATAAGACCCTGAGAAAACTTGGAATGCCATACATCAGTAGAGAAAAAAGGCAAATTTTGAACAAAAAGCAACTGTTTTTCCAACTAGAGGACTTTTGCCCAACACTTCCCCAAAGCCAAGGGGGTGCCCACATAATTACCTTAATGATTATGCTAGATGCCTCATCATACCTTAACATTTTAAACTATTTATAAATTCTCTTTGACCAAGGAAGAACTCTTAAGTTATTGCACACAGACAATAACAGACATTGTATTTAGATACCTATTTTTATAGCATTTCAGTTCTCATAAACTTTGAAGACAACTTTAGTTTTTACCAACTGAGTCAAAGTAGCCCAGTGTTAGGCTGTGTGAACCAAAAGGCAGTTGGGTTAATATCATGCATGTTTCTTTATAATCCAACTTAAATAAAACATATTTTAAGGTTTACATATAGAAATATACACAGTTTAAATCATGGGTAGCTGTTACGCTCTCAAACTCTTAGACTTTTAAATCTCAAGAATTTAAGTCTCTTAACACTCATCTTGTAAACTTTTAAGTGAATTTGCTTAATTTTAAAAGTATAGAAAACTGATTTTTTTTTTGAGATAGTTTTCCCTGAGCTCACTATGTAGTCCAGGCAAGCCTTGAACTCAGCAATCCTCCTGCCTCTGCCTCCCGAGTGCTGGGATTACAGGCTTGAGCCACCAAAGCAGGTATTTGTGGTATGTGGTACTAATTGCTGGTGGGCATAAGTCATCACGCTCATTATTGTTGCATGTGGTTACCGGGGAACCACCGAGCTAAATCTCTGGTCCAAGGCAACTGATTTTTATGTGGGAGCCCAAAAGAAGAAAAAAAATTAATATGAGCTTAAAAAAAAAGTTTTAATGAAAGAGCTTTAGGTACCTTAAACAGACAAAAGAAAAAACACAAACACAGAAACAATTATTTCAGACCAGAATGCATTCTTAGAAATATAAGCCAGACTGAGCTATACTTGTAGTAGTCTGGTATGGGTTCATTATAAATTGACTAGCCAGAACTTCGTGGGGTGACCAATTAGCATAGGTATTTATTGGAATTAACTAACACCAGTAAGAAGGTGAGACTGAAAAATCTCTTATTTTACATTTATAACAAGAAAGACTCAGGAAGGTGAGAAAAGAGCTTCAGGTTTTGTCTTTCTATTTTATGATTTACATTTGGGGAAAGAAATCAATTTTTTTTTTTTTTAGTTTTTTTGAGACAGGGTCTCACTTTGTAGTTCAGGGTGGCCCTGAACTCACTAGGTAGCCCAGGCTAGACTCAAACTCAAGGCAATCCTTCTGCTTCTGCCTTGGGGTGCTGGAGTTACAGGTGTGAGCCACCATGCCTGGCAAGAAATTGACTTTTAATTTAACTCTTCATAACATATCAAGGAAGCAGAGGCCATGTGTTCCCCAAAATGTAGTGGTGATACCAGGGAGAAAATAATCCTCAAAAAAGGGAAATATTAAAGCCCAACCTGCTAAGTATCTGATATTCTCTAAAGTCAAAGAATTAATTATAGGAACAACAGAGGCTAAGAATAGGAGAAGTTTATTGGTAAAGAAAGCTGCTGCCTACGAGTGACAGCAGGGGGACCTGAAAGTGGAAGACCCGCTCACCTCATTTCCCAGAGGGTTTTTACTGTGCAAAGCCATAAGGTGAGTCAGGTTCAAAGTGGGACAGAACTATAGTCAACCAACAAGATTACAACAAGAATAGTCACTTAGATAATTTTAATTAGTGATCTTTCCTAGGAGCGGTGGGTTAAGAGTTTAGCCCTCCACCCAGGTGATTGAAATCTACTTAAGAGTATCAATCACTGCTATTTATCCTATGTTAGGTGTAGTAGTTTACCTCCTTTTCTGATGCTGACCTTCAGTGTCTCTTGATTGTCCTCCATGTTGGCTCCTTGGCTGTCCTCCATTTGGGCTTTTTGAGGGCCACCCCTATTTAATTGCCTATAAAATGTCTAACTAGCTTACCTACCTATAATCATGGGAGGCACTAGACTCCTCTACCCCCAGATCCCTTTTGGTAAACCATAGAAGAATATTGAAAGGTTTGAGTTTTCAAACAGACAAAATGAGATATAGGATGCACTCAAGACGGGAATGTAGGTGCTCAAAGAAATGAGGCACAAAACAAGAATCTTTTATGTCTTTAGGGAGGGGTAAATCTGGAATTTGGTCATCTATAATCTTAGTCTCAGTCTTAGTTTACAGGGTAACAGGGATGGCCCACTTAGTGAGCTCTTCATATGGGAATGACAGAAGGGGAATTCCTTCCTGGACAGAAAAGGATCACTTGGAGTAAAAGGGAAGGTACAGACCTATTTGCAGCTGAAAGGAAGTTAGTTGCCCAGGTTTGCTGTTTGGGGAGAAAGAACAAAATTAAATAAACTAGGCTTGTGTTTTGCACCTGCAGTTTCTCCTTAAAGTACAATTTTTAAAACTTAATTTTCCTGCCTCCCTTGTTACCTAACTTTATTTCTTCTATCCTATTTACTATGAACCCTTCATAAGAAAGTTGGCAACTCTCAGATCGTTACATGTTGAAGTTGGACTGGCTGCCAACAGACTTTAAGTAACCTTGAATAAGTACTCCTAACACTACAGAAAGCAGACAGAAAATTAACCCTGCAATTATAATTTAATTGTAATTAGAGTTTAAGAATTTACAATACATAAGAAATGTCACAAGTATATTAATTAAACAAAAATACCAACTTAAATAAAGTCAAAAGTGAATTTATCACTTAGCTAGATTTGTAACCTCGGGCCCTCATTGGGAGTCTGGGTGTTGACCAACCCCAGCTCCTGTCCACACGTAGCCACCTGTCTGGGATGTTGAAGATTAGAGTCTGAAGGCAGTAATTCCAGAGAGATCCACACGGAGGAGGGGCCTGGAAGTGAATCCTCTCTTTTCTTATTAAATTCACAAGCTTTTTAGAGGCAAGAAGATAATTGGACTTTGCTGTCACAATAGGATAATCTATCTTCTCCTGATACCATGGTCTTTATTACTAACAAATTTAAAGAACAATTGATATATCCAGTTCTTGTCTGTTCTGAACTTTGGCCAGAAGAAGGATGGCGTGAGGATTGGGATTGATAACCAAAACAAAACAGCAATACTTTACCATTTGAGCTCTCTTTTTGTTTTTCTTCCATGGCTTTTTGTCTTATGTCCTTAGCATCAATCAGAAGGGAGTATAAGGTCATATTTCATTTCCTGAACCTTTTGATTCCCTAACCTTTCCTAACTAGGAGGCATATTTATTTTCTATTCTGTTTGTCCCCAAGCTCTAGGCTCAATCTGTCATGTCCTGAGGTCTCTTGCCATCAGTTCCTTTAGATTTCACTTAAAATCATCAGTCTCACCCAAGACCATCCCAACCTCACTCAAGATTGTCCAGACCACATACCCAAGGTCATCCGGAGATAGGGACAGTATAACTGACCACCAAAGCTATACCTAGTGGCCCTGCAACTTTTCTTACCTTGATTCATATATGAAGTGGCCTGCTCACTGAGATCCTCTCTGTCTCCTTTGGATCCTGCTTGCACTGTCATTGATCCTGCTTGCTTTATTGGGTCCTCACTCCATGGGTGTGGGTTCTCATCCTACAGGCCACCACAATTAAGCCTTAGAATATGTCTTCTAGTGACAGTCCTCAAACCCCATGTTGGGCACCAATAATTGTTAGAAATGACCCTGCCAGACTGACTGTAGGTGCCAGAAAAAAAAATGCAACCAGGAGAACTGGACAAGGCAAAGTTTAATATTTACTTCTGCAGAAGAGTAAGAGTATACTCAGACACACATGCAAGTACCTGAGCAGTGAGGACATGAGGATTGTTAGTCTTCATGCATGGGAAGCAGCTACCCTTTAAATTTGTTGGCTAGTTTAAGCAGTGCAAGGGTAGGATCTGGAAGATTACTAAAAAGAAGAGGAAGTGTGTGGGGAATGGTTATTGATAAGTTGTCTTAGTCTATAATGATATCTCCAGAATTTAAACTAAGAAGGTGTCTCCCATAATTTCAGAGTGTTTTGGAGGAGCTATCCTGAGTGTACTAAAATCTAAAATGGAGCCACTTCTGTTTATATGCTTTGATAGAAAGGACAGGGCTACCATTTCTAACATTTGAATAATAGGCAGGAGCTAGAAGAGTTAAGAGGAGCAGGCTAGGAAAGAAAACACAGGGTGCCGTTGTGAAAGGAAGTTATCTGCAAAAGCTAAATTTATACTGAAGAACTTGCAACTTGAACTTGGCTGACTAGATTCTGGTGAGTATAGAGATTATGAAGAGACAGAATGTTACAAAGTAAGAGCCAAAGTTATTCTGGGTTGTTTTTAGTCCCTTTCCTTTTAAATGTTTATTTGTGATTTTTTTATTACACATTTTTTAATACACATTTGCAGTATATACATTCATCATGGGAAGTTGATACATCTTCAATATTTTTTCATTTCTTTTCCCTCTCCTTATCCTTTCCCTTTTGCAAAAATAATAATAATAATGATAATAATAATAATAATAATCAGTGCTTTTCAATAGGCACTTACTATCAACTTCCATAATTAATCTGACGTCTTCATGTATTGCTAACTTTGCCTCTATCTCTACCCTCCATCAGCAGCTGTAAAGCTGAAAGAAAAAGTGATGACATCTGAATCCGATCGGAGAATGTTTCCCATTCTGTTGTAGCCTGTCCACTCCACTGCTCCACCAACGTGTTCTTGCAAATACATTGATTCAGGACTTTTCTTTAGTTCTGTGACTATGACCCCATGGCTCTACGTGCATGCCCTGGGAGACATGCCCAGAGAGGTGCCCAACTTCCACCTGAGCCAGCACCTCCGGGGGCATCTACCACAAGCCACTTCACAAGAACAACTGGATCCGCATGGAGGACGCTGGCCTTCTCTACCTCAACCCAAGACTGGACCGCGACTCCTGGGAGCAGCTCAGCCTGCGGCATGGTGGCTCCCTACAAAAGATGTCAGGCCCTACACTGCCACTCGATCTGCCAATCGGCCAAATGAGGAAGCTTTCACTTCAGGAACGGCCCGAAAAACATCGATACCGTCCAGTTCCATGACACCCCAATAAGACCACCTGCAGAGATACAAAGGACCTCCATGACCAAGCTTGCGATTTGGCCCAACCAGGCACATTCATCCTGTACCAGGACCAATGCTTGTGGTCCTCCTGTGTGCTGCACTCACCGCCAACTCGCAGACCGTGGTCATGTAAGAACGAGCCCTAGTTCCCAGCCCCTCTCTTTTAGTCATAGTCGACCGGAATTCCCCCCTTCCTCACCCCTTTGGCAATGCATCCACCCCAAGTCTCCCACTGATACCACATAGAATACTTCTGTCTCTCCTTCCTCTGTCTGCTTCTCTACCTCACCTCTGTTGTGGGTATCGAAAAATGGTGGGGTTCCCAGTTGGGGAGGCTGAGGTGCAGAGTCAAGACACAGACTCCAGGGAAGGTTTCTGGAATGCTTCTGCTTTTATTGAGCTGTGTACAGTCTTACATAGGGAGGTGTTGGGGTTAGGGTCTGAGGGCAATGTTGGAGGCTAAAGATATATAGCCTGGTTAATGCAAAGCGATCTGATTTTAGATCTGTTTACTTAAGGGGAACACAGCTGGAGTTAGTATGTGAATAGGCAATGTTGACTTATTTGTTAGTGAAACAGACAGAGGAAGGGGACACTGAGGTATTCCAGGTTACAGACCAGGAATGTTTATAGCATCTATAGCAGTAGGAATGTTTATAGCATCTATAGCAGTAGGGATGTTTACAGCATCTATAGCGGTAGGAGACTCCCAGGGGGAGTCTGCAAGCCAGGAGTAAGCCTCAACGCATGGGAGCAAGTGTGCTTGAGCTCCTAAAGGCTTTCCTGAGCATGTTGGGAGATAAATCCCAGTCAACACACTCTAGGAAATATGCATGTGGTGCACTTGCCTAGCCATGCTTGGACCTCTCGTACACCTCCAACTGACTCTTCCTCTGCCCTAGTGACCTAAAAACTGACACCACTGACCCATCTTCCTTGTTCTTGGGGCCAATGCTTCCTTCTCCAGTCTCTGGGACCTCCTACTTGTGGGGTGACTCATACTGTATGTCCTGTACCCCCAACTCAACAAGTCTATCTTTCAGCGCCTGTGTGCCTATCCCTTACTAAAAACTGGTTTGGCAGTGACCCCCTGTTTAAATTTATGCTTCAGCCACACAGAAAACGTGATTTAGGGGCTTTGGCCATCATCGCCATCATTGTGCCTGTAGTTACCACAGTCTCCGCAGCCACCACTATTTTAATCAACTTGCACAACCAGATCACCACTGCTGCCACTGTTAACCAACTGTCTCAAAATACTGCATGTGCCCTTGAATAAGTTTTAGTTTTCTTTCATGCTACTGGTGCTGCCTTTGTCAACCTACAGTCCCAAATGGACTTAGTCCTTCGATGTGGTTACCTTTAATAATGTCTGGGGCTCTGAGGAATTCATAGTGGGCTGGTCCAAGCTAAGTTCATGAGTTTGCAGGCTAATTTTGGGTCACCCTATCTGACCAAACCCATAAAAATGTCATATGGTTGACAGAGGCCATCGGGTCTAAACAGAAGAAGATGAGGATGAAATCCAGGTCTGGCTGGGCCAACTGCACCACACACCAGTCTCCTAGGTCCTGAGAGACGCTTTGGCCCTTGGTAGACTAAGTTGAGGCCACAGCCAGCACTGAGCAAACTAGCATACCATGGCCATTGACTATCTGATCCTCCCCAACATTGGGCCCCTCCTCTAACAACCATAGACCAATCCCCAATAGCCACCACAAGCCCCTCCCACCGCTTGTGCTATATAATGTCCTACACTGTGATCATTATACAGAAGCGTTCCAGAAACCTCCCCAGAGTCTGGTGTGCCTGTGTGACTCTGTGCCTCACCCTCCCATGTGCAGATCCACGATGACATGACCCTTGCTAAAGAGACTCAGATATATCAGGAATGCGATTGTCATTCCCCATTTATCAAAACAATAAGGAAAAGATCCCACTGGCCCTCCAGCTATCTCTGAGGATGCCTCTCCCCTCCCAGGCTCAGAGTGAACGCTTTAGCCTTCAGGAGAGAGGTGCCCAGGCCACCAACACTGTCCCTTCAGCTGTGGTTTCTGTGGGCTCAGGCGTCATATAACATCTGCCCCTCTGACTTCCCCTACCTCCGAAATGCATAAACCATCAACTTCATCAGTTTCCATGTGCTAATTCTGTAACTCCACAGAACTCTGGAGCTTGAAGGAATATGAATTTCTCTACCTATCATTTGAAGGATGTTGTGGGCTGGGTGGGTGTCCAGGCATGGAAATGTCTCAGGGACAGAGTGGCCTCGTGAGGGCTTCTGTCAGGGCAGTGCTGAGTGGAAATGCAGGTGAAAGGTGGAGCTATCACAGAGTCCCCCCAGCACGAGGCCTAGTAAAGCTGTGGGCACAAATCACACGGAGACCTCAGAACTACAGAGCTACTCACTCCTGAGCATAACCTGGTAAAACCGCAATCATGAAACTCCAACTTGGGAGACTGTGGACTGCTGGGTAGACTGAATCAGTAAAGCCCCTGGGACAGGACACCTCAGGCCAGGAGACCACAAAGCTTGCTCCAAGTATAAGGGACTTCAGAGATAAGCAAGTAGCTTCTCCAAGCATCCTAGGCCTAGAGCACAAACTGCCACTGTGCCTCCCTTCAGTCCAGGTGAGTGGACAAGATATGTAGATCCTGGCACCGAGAGGGGAGCCTCCAGGGGTTTTTTCCTCAGGGGAGGGAGGAGACTTCCAGGTGTGGGACAGAGGAAACAGGCCTGAACATATTCATTACCTTAGTGTGTTGATTTCCTCCTTACAGTGTTCGTTGCTAGAAAAGACCGTGACACACCTGTGTGCGGTGAGATACTATCTTGTCACTAGTTCAGTCCGGAAGGCTCATTGGAGACACAGACAGCTCCAGGCAGAGACGCAGAGCTGTGGACTGGATCAGACATCTTTATCCTCAGCTGCTGTGCTCAACTTGCCTTATCCGTGCAGCCCTCCAGCCGCTCAGCCCCCAACCAGCCCTCATGTTGTCCAGAAGTAACATAAAAACGTGCACTGCTGGCCGTGTACCAGGATCAACCATGGTTATCGGAGTTACTTCTATGGAGACCACCAGGTGCCTGCACTAGAACCTCGCCGAATTAGGACTTACTGTTCACTTGAAATCACCACCCACCACACACTACTCTGAACTACACTGTAGCCATCTTGAACTTTGCTTTTCCTCACAAATGATGTTGTGTGATGGGGCTGCTCTATGTCCTCAGAGCTACCTTTGAATAACTCTCTTTTGTTTTTAACCCCCCTCCTCCCAAAGTGGCTTTCTTTGCTTTAGTCACAGTAATCAAAAGCACATGGGGCCCGAATGTAGGGCCATGGAATCAAAGGAGCGCATTCTTTAATTTAAAGACAATGGTATTTCCCCATTGAGTTTTGAACTTCCTTGGGACCTTATTCCCCTTTCTTCTTCCCCATTGCTCCCTCTGGAATAAGAATGTCTCTCTTGTGCCTGTGTTGCCACTGCATTCTGAAAATAAGTAACTTGTCTGCTTTCAAAGGGTCACAGTTGAGAAACATTTGCCTCGGAGGAAACCGGGCTTTGAATCGCATCTATATCTGTTTAGATGACACTCTGGGTCTTAGACTTGAAAGCTGAGCTGAAATGACTTGACTGGAGCTCTTTGGATTAAGTAAGTACATCTTGTGGGTGACAATGACATGTGTACTAGGGGGCCAGAGACAAGATGCTGTGGTAGGAATCAGCTCTTCACCGCTCATTCAAAGTTTAATGTTACCGCGTTAGGGTTAACAGTAATAGTTTAAGAGGTGCTGATAGGTAGTGCCCTCCTGAAAGGACTGATAGTGTTATCATGGGAATAGGCTAGTAAACACAAAAGTGGGTCTTGCTGAAAAGAAGGAATTTGGTCTGGTCTTTCACTCTGTGATTCTGCCATGCTCACATCTACCTATCTACCGTAGCCTTCTACCGTGGAGATGAAGTAGCGTGTAAGTCCACGTGAGACGCCAGTGTCAACCAATTGAACTTTCCAGCCTCTAAATCCATAGGGACAGTAAATTTCTATTGCTCATAATTTATCCAGTCTGTGTTATTTACTCACCTGGAGCACCAGAAAATGGGCTAAGACAGAGGAAGTAAGGAGATGAAAGGGCTCAGCTTTTAAAAGCTTTCTGATACTTCCTACATTTATTTTGGGATGTCAATACAAATTTACATTTCTTTTAAATTATAAGTGTATAGATGAACGTGGAAATTAGTATAGACATGTTTGCTCATGAATTAGAATACATACATATATTTTCTGGTTCGGTCTGATGAATCTAGAAACAATGACACACTAGTAACAGCATATACCAAGTGGTCTCTGTGTACATAGGTATATCTGGAAATGTATATCCAACAGAAGACAAACTTGGCCTCTATTCTTGTTGTTGTTCTCTAATGACTTTGTGATCATATATGCACATCTACCTATGTACCATTCACCTAATCATTTATCTACCTATCAAAGTACACACATACCTACCTATGCATCAATCTCTACCTGTCTATTTATGTAATGTCTCAGGAATGTCTGATATAGCTGTTGTAGAGCCATAAACAATGCAGAATATTTTCTTTTGCCTCTTGTGTTCATGTGGGTGAGATAAACATTAAGTCAGAAGAGAAGTAAAATGGATTTTTAGGTTTTTATCACTGTGAAAACAAAATGGACAAGAAGTCTTCTTATGCTCAGGGCACAAATTCAAACCCTTTAGAGCCACTACTGTAGTCAAGACAATGTTTTGCACATTGGATGAGGAGTAAAGAAATTGTTACTCCTAGATTATCTGGAGAAGAAGAGAAAGGGCAGACTGATATTTAACATGAGGCATAAATAATTTTGTAAAATGCTAGAATCTAGATTTTTTTACCTTCAAAATTCTAACAAGGACTCAAAATAATCAAAGGTTAACACTTTGCAGGTTAGTACCTGCAGTTACAGGTGAAATATTTGCTTCTGTCGTATCTAAAAGTAAAGTCATTCTTTTTCACTTGCAGGGATATTTTACTTTAGGGTTTAAGTATTAAACCTGAGTGGGAGTAAATAAAATATTTTAAAATTTGTACTACATATCAATTAATACCTCCCACATCCCACTCCCAAACTGAGCCTAAAGCTGTTTCTTTCTGCATAACTTTTACAAACAGGAAAAAAAAATGTTTTCTGGAAAGTGGACATATCTGAGGAATATAAATATCCTCTGGCTGAATAAAATCAATACTACAGTGTACGTTATGATCTATGGATAATGTGTCAGACACTGATTTTTTAAAAAAAAATTTAAAAGACAGTAAAAACAAATTAAAAGTCCCTCCAGAAATCTCTTGAGTGTACCTGACTTTTATGAGAGCTGTTGGGATAATCTTTAACCCCTAAGAGAGGATTCCTGATCGTTGCTTCTTTAATAGCACTTTCATCACTCATAGGTCTCCAAGAACAGTGGCTATTAGCTGGCAAATGAATGTGTTCAATTACTTTGTTGCCATTTGTACCTTTCTTCATGGACTCATTTTGGAAAGGCGATGATAAACGGCTCTGCCTTTCTTTTCTTCATTAGGTTATCACCAAATGGACTGTCTGCTGCTTTCCAAGAAGACGGCAGAAATATGGCCACGAACAATGGCTTCTCACTGTGTCTGGAAGCAGTAGGAGGATCATATTTATAATCTCATTATCTCCGTGGATAACTGTCACTGTGCATACACTCTCATTATCTCCACTGGGGATCATAATGATATACAGATTGTCTCATTTTCCGTGCTGTGGAATCAGAGTTACATTTCAAATGGAGGATTCTGAACTGTAAGTGCTACGAGGTGGGAGGATCACTGGCTGAAAGTGCTTCTAGCTTTTCTGTTTCATTAGTGCTCCCATTTCTCACATGTATTTGATATTTGCTCCTCAAATTTCTACAATTAAAAAAATCCTAGTAAGGGTAGAGAAATTAGGAAAATAGAGCGAATAAAAACGCTGAAGAAAATATTAGCTAAGTTACGACAACCTATCATTACAGACTCAGTCTCCCTGCTGACCCCATTTTCATCTCTAAGGCTGTCTGTCACTCAGGTGTAAAAAGAGAGATAAGGTAACAAGCCATAAAAAAAAAAATCACTTCTGAGTTTTGAACTTTCTATTTTCATTTCATTCCAACTGAAATAAGCTTTCCTACACGAAGTATCATGAGGAATACTCTTTGCTTATAATGAATAGTTCAAAGTGAAAACATTTAGCTACAAGCACTTCCATATACACGATGTTACAAAAGTTCATAATTGTAGAATAGTAATATAGAGGCTCAGAGAAAGGAATCAAGAAAAATACACAGTTCACAGATCATTTGCAAATAAACCCCACCGAACTAAAGCTAGGCAGAGGTAAAATTTTAGCCCTTATGAGCTAAGCACCAATCTATATTTCCTTGACAATTTGAGAATAAATGCTTTTAGGTATTCATTCTTACATGTTTTATGTTGTTGAAAAAAAGCAATTTGGCATTGAAAAACACTTTTAACATTTCAATTCATTTCTCATTAATTCATTATATTTAAATGGCTCAAATCTTTAAGCAGGTGTAGAACTATCTTCAACTCAACCCAAGATGGCTCTCTAATTGATTTCCTAAGTGAATGGGTCTTTATTTTTTACTCCCATGGAGATAGCACTATTTGCCTTAATCCACTTGCCATTATGCTTGTGTGATAGTAAACTTGAATTAGAAACACTCAATAAATTAGATCAGCACAGTTCTGGGTGTGGCTGAAGGGATTTATTGAAAAAAATGTGCTGGATTTACTGGGTATGAGTGACAGGTAGGCTTGCCTCCTGAAAGGTCTTTGGAGGAGTGCCAGCCTTCACCCTTCACCCTCAGCTTGAATGTCCTCTCCTGACCTCCAGCACAAATTCTTCAGCCTCCAGCACAGACCCCTCAGCCTTCCATCGCAGACACTTTGGCCTCCCGACATCGACTTGTAAGGGATACTACAGTGTCCCTCAGGCCTTTGACAGGACCCTTCAAGTCTCCAGCGCATGCACAGCCCTTTTGTACTTTTCCATACCTAACCTTGGGGGCGCCCTTTGCAGGCCAATCTTGTACATTCTCATCCTCTGCATTTCACATTAAATCTGTTTCTGCAGTGAGCACTAACTGACATACATTGCTAGAACAAAATTCTTGATGCTGAGTAATTTATAAGACACAGAGATTTCCAAACAGCTCGCCACAAGGGTTTGATGAAGGTTGCCTGGCTATGGAACAGCATGGTAGAAAACAGGAAGTAGGAAAATGCAAAAGAGAGGGCCCATGCAGAAGGAAGCAAGAGACTGGGAGTGGTCAGATTCACTCATATAACAACCCCGTTTCTCAGGAACTGATCGACCCCTTGGGATATGCACTGCTTCTTTCCTGAGGGGTCCTGATTCAGTCTGTGGTCTACCCCTTACAGAGCGCGCAGTTTTAACCTAACAATGCAAAAGCGCATCTCACCTGAATTTTGGCAGAGATACCGGACCACCGGTACTACACACCTGTGCTTCTCTGACCCACTGCAGCAGCAGGTAAGTGTTGTATTAGTGTGGGGAAGATAGTCCCAAAGCAACTGTGGGCCCTGCCCTGGAGGAGGGCCACTAGATGCATTTCCTTATTTTCCTGGCTGTACGGCCCTGTGATGGAAGAAGTGAGAGCTTCTCAGATGACTTCTAGGCTTCTTTCAAACTGTCCTCCTGTGCAACACCTGGCTTCCTTCAATTTGTAATAATTCCTTCAATAAATGTTAGCTTGTCTATACTCTCCTTTTGCTTTCTTAAGCACACCTTTCCTTTCGTTCACTTTTTCAGCGGTCAGGCTGACAGCTTCCTTTATGTTTCTCTTTGCCTCTGAGCAACACTGTGAATCTTACTGCAAGATCACTACTCTATAGCACTTTCTGTTTTAGCACATTTCGTGTTGTTATAACAAAATGGGCAGTACTAGGTATTGTGTAGAGAAGAGAGGTTTATTTGCCAGTAGAAAAGCGGGTGGAGAAATGGGTAAGTATGAAAGAGAGATCCCATGGCGAGAGAAAGCAAGAGACTTGGAAGGGACTAGACTCAATATTTTATAAAATCCCTCTCTTGGAAAGTGATCTATTGCATGAGACAAGCTTTAACTTTTTCATGAGGATACTTCTAACTTAAATACCTTCCCCTAAAGTCTACCTCACAAAGAACCCACTACCTTAAGATTATCACACTGAATAATTACACCTCAACATGAGCTTTCACAGAGACAAAGCACATCTAGGGCTGGAGATTTAGTTCAGTGGTTCCACCACCTGCCTAGCAAGCACAAGGTCCCTGGTTTGATCCCAGTAACCACATACAATGATATGATATAGGGCGTGGTGACTCGCGCCCACCAGCAATCAGTACCACACTCCACAATGCTGGGAGTGGCGGCTCATGCCTCCATAATCTCAGCACTCTGAAGGCAGAGGCAGGAGGATTGCTGAGTTTGAGGCTTGCCTGGGCTACATAGTGAGCTCAGAGCCAGCCTGAGCTACAAAGTGAGACCCTGTATCAAAAAAAAAAAGTTTCTTTAAAAAATAGAAATTGTAGCCAGGTGTGATGCTCATACCTGTAATTCCAGCACTTGGGAGGCAAAGGCAGGAGGATCACTGAGTTTGAGGCTTGCCTAGGCTACAGAGTGAGCTCAGAGCCAGCCTGAGCTACAAAGCAAGACCCTGTCTCAAAAAAAAAAAAAGGAAAAGAAAAAGAAAAAAAACATCCAATCCATAGCACCTCTCTGCTGAGACTGTGTCAAGAGAAGCTCAAGAATTCATTCACAGGCAGGGCCCCATTCAGTCCTATCTGCCTTACTTCCATCCGCTGAACCTAGTTACACACAGGTATTCAGGCTCAATATTGGGCTGGATTTATGCCAGTTCTGTCCAGGATAAGGCTTCATTTGGAAGCCAGGGAACTTCATTCTTCATCAGCTCCTTCACTAGAGTGTGTCTAAGAATGTCAAACTTCATTAGGGAACTTGACTTGCTCCAACTTCTTTCTCTTCAGTCCTTTGGGGAAATGAGGAATTGCTGTGAGGAGCACCTTTAATTAAGTAAACTATATTTTAGAGGAGTTTTTGGTTCATAGCAAAATTGTGCAGACAGTACCAAGACTCTTATTATACAACTTAGAGACACATATGCATAGTCTCCCTGATTATGAGCATTTATCGTAGAATATGACATATGTTACAACTGATAACCGGTATTACAATATTATCAGTCAGGGTCCATAGTTTATATTACAGTACGCCCTCGGTGTCACAGAGTCTAGAATTTCATACAAAAGGATAATGACATATAGCTATCACGACATGGGGGCTTCTTGTCTGGTTTGCAGAATGATGGATTCCAAGTGTAGTGGGACCAAGGGAAAGACCATCAGGCAAAAGTGGCACCACCTTTTCCAACTCATGACGACACCTCCCTTCTACCACATCTACTCATGGAGGCGACACTAAATCTGTCCAGATTGAACGGGTAGAAAATAATCCTTACCTTCCTACCCATGCGACAGGAGCTACTTCAAATGAGCCCTGGACAAGATACTTATTGTGTCAATTCTGAAAAATACAACCTGCCACTCTTTCTATGTAGTAGCGTGAGGTTTGTCATTCTTTTATTTATTCCTCTTTCTTTGTTTGTTCTTATATGTAGTTTGAAGTATGAATTCACTTGAATAAATATCCACTGTGTTTTGATTTTCCTGGTATATTTTTAAGCTCCTTCACCGCCAACTGTTCTGAAAAATCAAATCCAAGATTTGCACAATATACCTCACAAGTAGAGTGTAATAATAGGAACAAAACATTTATCATAGAACGTGCATTTATTTCTAGCCTGAAGTTTGGAACTGTACTAGATTCTATGGTTTGAATGTGTCTCCCACAACTTGCATGTTAGAAAAATTGTCCTCAGTGCAACAGTGCCATGAGGTGAGGGAACAGGTGGGTCCCTGGGACATGGTCTGTGCACATCTTCCTCTCCGGCAGTTCCCCTCTCTGCCCGTGTCCAGGCTGCCCTGCCACTGGTGGGGTCAGCAGATACATGTTCTACTGCTATGTGACTCTCAAGCTGCAAGCCTCATGAATAGCTATCAGTTGAAAATATTAAGGGCCAGGAATTTCTAGCATCTGCCTGGCAAGCACCAGGTCCCTAGTTCGATCCCCCCATACCACCTATCACAATGCCGGGTGTGGTGGTTCATGGCTGTAATCCCAGCATGTGGGAGGCAGAGGCAGGAGGACTACTGAGTTTGAAGCTTGCCTGGGCTACATAGTGAGCTCAGGGCCAGCCCGAACTACAAAGTGAGACCCTGTCTCAAAAAAACAAAACAAAACCAAGATCAGGGGTTTAGCTCCATGGCTCTGGTGTCCTGAGTTCAATCTCTGGTACCACAAACCACAATGCGACACGTGGTGGCTCATACCTATAATTCCAGTTCTCAAGAGGCAGAGGCAGGAGGGCTGCCATGAGTTTGAAGCTTGCCTAGGCTACCTAGTAAGTTCAGGGCCAGCCTGAACTACAAAGCGAGACCCTGTCAAAAAAAAAAGGTTAAAAACTGTTCAGTTATACATTATAAATGAACTGTTCATTTATGCATTATACATTGTATAAATTTAGTCATTGTATCATTTATAGTAAAACACAATCTATAATTAGTCATAACGAAATGTACAAATAGTCACTATGTGTGAGCTTTGAGAATAGCGGCTCTGAAGATTCTTGTGACAGTTGTTGATAAACCATCACATTTATGTTCATCTCTTGTCTCAGAAATTACTTAGGATATTTTATTCCCTTCTAATGTTTTATGGGGAAAAAGGATGATAGGATATTCTATTAACACAGTAAAAAACTAAAAACATAACCGGAAATGTGCACTGTCTTTGATTTCAAATGACCATAAAATAAATAACTTGAGAGCTTTCGTATTCCATAAAGTCATTTCAAAACAAGTCCTTCCCCAGAACAGTTTAAAGATTTTTATATGTTTTAGAAAAGGGAGCTTTTTCATGAAAACATTTTCACATGTTCATGTAGTCAGTGTTATAAAATAATTGTTCTGCTGAAAATAAAATTTTGTCGTCACCCCAGATTTATAGCATAATTTGATTTCAAAACCAATATTCAGTAATACTTCATTTAACAAGGGCTCTGGGGATAAAGTTCACTTTAGACGAAGTGACTTCTTCACTTCCCGTTAGCTTGAAGTTATCAAAAGCAAAAGCTTACAGTATAGTTAAAATTGTACATTTTCTTCCTTTGAATTGGTAGGCTCAGAGCATTCAGATTAACACTGTTTACAGGATGATATCTTTCAATAAGGAAAATTTAAAAGTTAATACGTAACACAATGTTAATAGTGTGATAATAACGGCAATTATAACATTTCCTGTCCCTTTACAGCCTTTGGGCCAGAGCTGGACCAGAACGGCGGTTGTTAAATGCCAGATGGTGACTCCGCTTGTCCTGCGGCTTCGCTCGCAGCAAACCTCTCGCCCTTCCTGCGGCCAAGACGGCCGCACCGATCCAGCCTCATCTCCCTTTCCGGGTTTCTGTGCAGCCCCTCCGGTCTCTGTCTTCATTCACCCTGGGATTCGCACTGCTCCTCAAACGAGCCAAGCACGGTTCATTGCTTGAGCTTTTTTTTTTTTTTTTTTTTTCTTTTTCTCATTTTGAGACCGGGCGACAACCCGGGCCCGCCGCAAACTCGCAGCAGTCCTCCTGCCTCAGACTCTTCCAAAAGGCTGGGTCAGAGGCGCATCCCCACCCCTGCCCCACCCCCACCCGCCCCCACGCCGGGGCTTTTGCACGGGACAGTTCCTCTCCTCGACTCTCTCCCACCCCTGACGTCCTCCGCATATTCCAATCTGTGCTGAACAAGCCCTCCTGGAGAGGGTGAAATCAGTCACCCCAGGTTACACAGTACTTACCGTTACTACATTTCGCCTGGTAATATTTATTTTTTTAATTGAATTCTTTATTGGTACAATTTATATATATTTCACAATCACACATAACACTGGGGAATTTGTACCAATATATGACACAGTCGACTCTCATTTTTACCCATATCCCCACCCACCCACCCCCTCCTCACCCCCTATATAGATGCTCTTTTATTTTCTTTCAGAATCATATTTATTCCTTCCCCTCATTACATCCCCACACCAAATTTCCTTTGGAAATTTCCCATTCTACAAAGACTGTCATACTTTCTAGAGCTCATTTGCATCTACAGGTGCTCATATCAAGGAGAAGATCCGGTATTTGCCTATCTGTGATCTATTGATTTCACTCATTAGCATGTCCTCCAGGGGTATCCATTTGCACATAAATGAATCAATCTTGTCATTCTTTATGGCAGAATAATACTCCATTTTATTTAAAAAAAAAATACATCTTCTTTATCCAGTCTCCAGTTGATGGGCATTTGGGTTGTTTCCAAGATTGAGCTATCACGAACTGAGCTGCTATGAACAAGGGTGTACATCTGTCTTTCCATTGTGATTTTTTAAAAAAGTCTTTTGGGATAGCAGGGTCAAATGGGACCCCTGGTCCCAGTTTTCTGAAAAATCTCCACACAGATCTCCACAATGGTTGTACAAGTCTGGCAAGGCTGTGGGGAGAAAGGGACCTTCTCCACTGTTGGTGGGATTGCAGACTGGTAATATTTATTTTTATACTATTATTGCTATTTATCTCTCAAGTGCCTACCACATACCAGAGGCCGCTCTCAGTGTTGAGCAAAGCAAACAAAAGTCCTTCTTCTCACAAAGCTGACATTTTAATGTACTAGCGGAGCTTCTGTGGACTTCTATTTCCCCCCATCTCCTGCCAAAACCCCAGCCCTGACTTGACTAGTAAGCTGCTGGAAGCAGTGATTCGGCTTGTTACCATTACAGCCCTAAAACTGACAGGGTGTCTGGAGAACAGTAGTTACACAACACACATTTGTCGAATAAATGTATGAGCAGATGAATAAAAAATAAAAATGAATAAAGTCACACCTGCATAACATTTTCAACATAAAAAGCAATTCCATGCAGTGTTTTTCTCCAATGCCATTAATGAGTATGATTTGAATAATCTCATTTTGCAAATGAAGAGACTGAGAGACCTTATGTCACTTATTCTGTGGCACATACCTCGTATGTCAGAGGACTGGATGCTACCCAAGACTTGACTTCTGGCAAAACAACTTTTTTTGGGGGGGGGGGCACAGTAAAATATTACCTCTGACTGGTGACATCAAGTTTGCACTACATGCTTTGGTGCAGAGAGTATATCAGCAGTGATTTTTTTTCTAAAATGTATATTGATACACTTATTCTCTTCCAGCAAAGCCCCCTGTAGAAATTGAAAGCATCAGATATTCACCTCCACCACACTTACAACTTGGTGTAGACAATACAAGAAGAAATTTACTTTGGGTTTGTCATAAAATTATTTCTTCTGATAAAAATAAATCGAAATTGTCTTTGTCACCTACTTCTCTCAACGTCCTTAATTTTGCTTTTAAATGCATTTAGAATATGATGGTTGGAGCTGCTGCAGCCATACTACCACCAAGAGGAAAGCATTTGCTGAAACAAGGAAGATGGCAAACCAGAAAGATGGACAGACTTGAGCCCCAAGTTAGCATACTGATCTCTGTGGCACACTGGGCGATACTAGCTTGTAGAATTCTTCCCACATGCATAAATATGATCTCTCTTTTCTGTCACTGCTGGTCAGTTATTCTATTGCTTTACAGTTAAAACTAGTAGGTTTTTTTTTTTTTTTTTTTTTTTTTCAAAAGAAGAACCAACAGGGCCGGAGGGTTAGCTCAGTGGTTCTGGCGCCTGCCTCGCAAGCGCAAGGTCCTGAGTTCGATCCCCGGTAACCACATATAATGCTGGGCGTGGAGACACGCCCACCAACAATCAACGCCGCGTACCACAATGCCAGACGTGGTGGCTCACGCCTGTCATCCCAGCACTCGGGAGGCAGAGACAGGAGGATTGCTGAGTTCG
>PVIC010008692.1:0-47536 GCA_004025085.1 Thryonomys swinderianus
CCCCCCCCGCCACCCCCTCCCCACTTCCCCTTTCCTCTCTCCCTCTCTCCCTCTCTCCCTCTCTCTCCAGTTTAGACTGGCCTTGAATTCACTGTGGATCCCAGGCTGGCTTTGAATTCTAGGTCTTCCTCCTCAGCCTCCTGAGTGCTGGAACTCTGGGATTACTGGCCTGGACCCCCATGCCGGTACCCCAGCATGGGGGTAGTTTTCAAGATGAATATACTCACCTGTCAGTTTACCCACTTAGCTGGCTCTGCCAGAAAGTAAGTCATTTGCATATGTTTGAAGTTGAGATAATATTGTTGCTTCCTGAGGTTGGAGGAAGTGCAATTTATAGGTGAAAAGTATCCTCCTCAGCCCAATTTATAGGCTTCCTGTGTCTTTAAGACCTTGAGGGATTTTTGGAGTGTGTTTCCCAAAAGAGGAAAAGTCCTGTGTAGTGGAAGCTGCAGTTTTTCATAAAAATACATTTTTTTAAAATCCTGATTTTTTTTTTTTTTTGGTCTCTCTTTTGCCTTTAAAAATTGTTTTTCTTCTGTCTTGTCTCATTTCCCCTCCTGGGACTTTGATCCTATATCTGCCCCAAACTGAGGAGAGGCATTGATTTTGGCTAGCCAGGGGTCAAAAGTCTAACCCTCAGTGATCTAAAGGAAACAGAGGGTTCCATTTTTTGAAGAACTATCATTTTTTTTGACAGTCTGCTTTGTTCTGTTTTTTGTTTTTGTTTTTGAGACTGGGTCTTGCTATGCAGTTTAGATTGACCTCATTACAAGCCAAGGCTGGCTCAGAATTTACATGGATCCTCCTGCTTCAGCCTCAGGATGCACCTCCAAGCCTGGCTTTTTGATTGTCTGGAGAAGAGGTCAAGGACATTAGCAAATTATTGATGCCTGGGGCCAAGGATTTAGTTCAACTGTGCGGCTGCCTACCTTGCAAGTGTGTGGTTGTGAGTTTGATTCCTGGTACTAAAAAAAAAAGTTATTGATGCCTAAATTTTATTTTATAACCATATTAACCAAACAGTGGATAAAAATTAAAATAGTTATGATTGGGACCAAGTCCCTCAGAGACAAGCTCTCAGGACATGACCTCCTCTTAAAATCCAACCAAGAGCTTTATTACCCAGCTGGGGACCATTCCTCTGTCTTGAGGAAGGCGGTATATTAGACTAAAACACAGTATTTAAAAGCAAAATTCACTTCCCCTCCACCTGTTACCAAGAGATTTCTACATAGAAATGATTTGATCATTCTATTGTTAAAGTGCAGAAGTAAGTCATTACAGAAGTGGCCATGATTAGATCACCGGTTACTATAGAACAGTACATTTTAAAAACATACAATCTATGGCTGTGCACATCGGTTGGGTGGACAGTTCCCAAGGAGACAAGTTCCAGGTTCGCAGGGAGGTTACAGGACACAAAGGGGAAGTTTTTAACAAGAATGGCTGTTTTTAATGTCAAATTGGGTTTCACAGTTATTGATGAACAGTGGTTCTAAAAAATGGTAGGCCGGGCGTGGTAGCTCATGCCTGTAATCCCAGCACTCGGGAGGCAGAGACAGGATTGCTGAGTTCGAGGCTTGTCTGGGCTACATGGTGAGCTCAGGGCCAGCCTGAACTACAAAGTGAGACCCTGTCTCAAAAAAAAAAAAATTAAAAATGGTAGAAGACGGGCCGGAGATTTAGCTCAGTGGTTCTGGTGCCTGCCTTGCAAGCGTAAGGTCCTGAGTCCGATCCCCAGTAACCACATACAATGCTGGGTGTGGAGACTCACGCCCACCAACAATCAATACCACATACCACAGTGCCAGGTGTGGTGGCTCACGCCTGTCACCCCAGCACTTGGGAGTCAGAGACAGGAGGATTGCTGAGATCCAGGCTTGCCTGGACTACATAGTGAGCTCAGGGCCAGCCTGAACTACAAAGCGAGACCCTGTCTCCAAAAACAAACAAACAAACAAACAAAAAAAAAACCAAAGGTAGAAATCAATAGCTTTTGGCATAAACCTTTTATCTATTTATTTTGAGGTATTTACTCAAATATATAATAGGTATAGTTCAAAAGCACAAACTCTACCCTAATTGTCAATAAGACATCTGAGATCCTCCTATTTTAATTGTAACAGTGGTGAATGGATATTACTCAATGAAGATATCCATTTTTTTGACCATTGAACCATTAAAATTTTTACTATAGGGCTCTTTTTTTTGAGACAGGGTCTCACTTTGTAGTTCAGGATGGCCCTGAGCTCACTATGTAGCACAGGCAAGCCTCGAACTCAGCAATCCTCTTGCCTCTGCCTCCCGAGTGCTGGGATGACAGGTGTGAGCCACCACGCCCAGCTATTCCCTACTATTTTAAGTGAGTCTGGGCATGTAAAATATACAGGGAACTCAGAGAGGGTTTAAAAGTCTGGAGATGTCACTTGGCAACTACAAATCATATCTTATTTTAGGTAAGGAGATAAACTTGAGGCCAAAATTATCATAATAATGCCAGAAAAAAAATAAAGTGGAGGGAGGAAGGAAGCTAGCACCAGAAATTAAACCAGAGAGGCTCCAGGAAAAAAAGAAATTACCTATAGGCAGGGCTAGACAGGCAGCCAGAGGGCCTCGGAAGATCTTAGCAAGGCTGAGAAGGGCAGAAGCGGAGCCCTTCCTCTGGGTCTGTGTGCCTCTCCTGTGCTTCCTGCCCCCACTTCCACATGGTGAGTCACGCCAGGAACCATCTCCAGAGCCATCGTAAAACTCCCTGCGTCCCCAGCTCCCATCCACACTCCACCCAACTCCCTGCCTTCCCTGATAGCTAATACCAGAAAAGGTTAAAGGATTTGAGCCCCAGAGTGGGAGTGAAGGGACAAGAAGAAGCCTGGGGCTTTCTTAGGGGATGAAGAAGAAAACGAAGAAGAACAAAAGGAAACCCGTAGACTCTCCATTGGGTCCATAACTGCTGAAGTTTGTAGAGGGAAAAGAGAAAAAGATGGGCAAAAATAAAAGATAAATGATGTTTCAGAAGGCAGGGGACTAGGAAAGTGGGAAAGAAAAAGAAAGGAAAACCCTTAGCTGGTTTGGCAAAGTCACAGTTCGGATGCCTCTAGTTTATCTCCAGGCTGGCTTGCCAAGAGAAAATGTCATCGGACTGGGACTGAGAGGTTTCCAGTGCTGATAGGAGATATATATCCCACCCTAAACACAGTATGTTTGAAGCCCACTGACGCCTCTCACAGAAAGCTAGGGAAAGGTTTTATTACACAGAGATCCAGAAGTACACATTCAAAGAAATAAAATGCAGGCTCTCGGACAAAAAGAGGTGCCCTATAAACCAAAGTTGGATTCTTTTTGGGCTCGGGGGTTCAGGATGTGTATTCCCACTGTCTGTCAGGTTACCTGTCTGACAGACTTTGTGGGCTGTAAACCATTCACACGTGGTTGAAGTTGAGACCCTCTGCCTCCTAAGTGCTGCTTCCCGTGGGCAGAGGGAGAAAGTACAATCTAACAGGTGAAAAGGACAGGTCCAGAGCCTAATTTACAAGGTTCCTGTATCTTTAAGACCTTGAAGAATCATTTCAGTGACTTTCCTGGAAAGGAAAAAGGCTTGAAGAACTTGTGTATCCTGAAGCTGCAGCTTTTCTTTAAAGTAGTTTTTAAATCCTGATCTCCTTCTTTTCTTTCTGCCTATTTCTTCTGTCTTACCTGGATGACAGCAATGGCATTTAAAATCCGAGTCTCTGGATCCCCACCCCCACCCCCCACCCCGAAGCATCTCTGCCTTAGGGACCTGTGGCCTGTCCCCAGGGCAGAGCAGTTCTGGCGGACTTATCAGCAAACAGCAGAGTACAATAGTGGGTGATAAGGGGCCTAAGCAGGGGCAGGAAGGGGCTGCTGGAGACCTCCGGGAGTCGGAGTCGGCTGAGAGTGGGGGAATGTTGCAAAGGGTTGTTTGGCAGAAGTGGGCTGGAGAAGAGGAGTGGTGGGTGATGAGGCTGGAGTGCTGGGCTGACCTGGAGCTCACTATGTAGCCCAGACTGGCCTCACACTCTCAGCGATCCTCCTGCCTCACCCTCCTGAGTGCTGGGATTACAGGCAATGCACCACCACGTCCAGCTAGAATTAAACTCTGAACCCTGCCTGAGCTTCATCCATGACAGGCAAGTATTCCATCACTGAGGCGCATCCCCAGCCCTTTAAAAACATTATAAAACATTTTTAAAAAATTTTTTTATGCTGGGCTTGGTGGCTAACGACTGTAATCCCAGCACTTGGGAGGCAGAGACAGGAGGATTGCTGAGTTCGAGGCTTGCCTGGGCTACCTAGTGAGCTCAGGGCCAGCCTGAACTACAAAGCGAGACCCTGTCTCAAAAAAAAAAAAAAAAATCATGCTTGCTTTGGCACCAGACACCAAAATTAAAACAGTGAAGATTAGCACTGCCTCCACAACTGACCACATGCAAATTCATGAAGCATTCCATGTTTTTTTTATCAGTAGCTTTAAGTATATGTTTAAAAGTTACATGTTCACATGCTTACATGTGGATATTGACATTTAAGCAATTCTTGAAATGTATGAATGTTTTCTTAATACACAGATTACAAAGAACAAAAAAGATAGTATTTTTTAAAAATCCTGGGCAGAATTTTGATAAATTACTCAGGCTGGCCTTGAACTAGAGATCCTCCTGTCTCAGCCTCCCAAACAACTGTGATTATAGGTGAACTGGCATGGTGCCCAGTGTGGGGTGGCAGTGCTGGTTTTCATGATGAAAGCAGCAGAACCCTGAAAGAGTTTTGTGAAGATAAGAAGATGCAGCACTCTGAAGAATGAATGGGAACCAGTAGGGAGACTACTTAAAGGGTGGCTAGTTTTTCTCCCTTCCTTCCTTCCTTCCTTCCTTCCTTCCTTCCTTCCTTCCTTCCTTCCTTCCTTCCTTCCTTCCTTCCTTCCTTCCTTCCTCTCTTTCTCTTTCTCTCTCTCTCTTTCTCTCTCTGTCTCTCTGTCTCTCTCTCTGTCTCTCTCTTTCTCTCTCTCAGTCTCTCTTTCTCTCTCTCTGTCTCACTCTTTCTCTCTTTCTTTCTTCTTTTCTGAGACAGGGTCTCACTCTGCAGTTCAGGCTTGCCCTGAGCTCATTATGTATGCAGCCCAGACAAGCCTCAATCTCAGCAATCCTCCTGCCTCTGCCTCCCAAGTGCTGGGATTACAGGTATGAACCACCCCACCCAGCATTGTGGTGTGTGGTTACCAGGGATCGAATTTGGGACTTTTTGCTTCCCAGGCAGACACTGGAACCAATGAGCTAAATCCCCAGCCCTAGTTTTTCTTCCTTTTGGAGATGGGGTCTCACCCAGGCTGGCCTGGAACTCTGTCCTCCTGCCTCAGCCACCATGCCTTGGGGATTTGCCTGAGGTCCTCTACTGGCTTCAATGTTGATTGGCTGGGATGAATGTAAGAGCCCCTTCCTTCACTCTCAGCTCCCCTGCCTCAGGCCAAGGTCCTGCCCCGCCCACACTTCTGGCCAGGCCAGACTGGCAGGAGGTGTGTGGTAGATGCCGAGTACACAGGTTTCCTCTCCCAGGGATTTATCCTCAGTTTGGCAAAGATGGAGTTTGGAATCCCTTCTGAGTAGACCGAACTGTCTATTCCAACAGTTCAAGTCCCAACTAACCCCTGTACCTGCATCTGTGACTTTGGTTGGGTCTTTGTAGGTGTCATTAAGAATCTCAAAACAAAGCTGGGCACAGTAGCACTAATTTTAATCTTAGATATTTAGGAGGCTAAGGCAGGAGGATCCTGATTTGGGGGCTAGCCTGGGCAGACAAAACAGAAAGAATCTTGAGCTAATCTTGGAGCTCAAATGAGTCCTAAACCTGATAACTGATGTTCTTATGAGAGTGAAGAGGAGACTTGAGCCACACAGACCCTGAAGAGATGTCCAGGAAGAAGCCACAGAAAGGCAGAGAGCGGAGCTAAGTGTCACCTGCCTGGGAGCTGCCAGTTCAGAGCAACATGGGACAGAGCCCCTCAGACCTCCAGAAGGACCCAGCCCTGCCGACACCTGTGTTAAAGCTTGCTGAATCACTAAATTGCCAAGGCTGGACACAAACTTGCAAGCCACCTGCTTCAGCCTCTCAGAACATTGGGGTCCCAGGTGTGCATCACTATGCCTGGTTGATCTCACTTATTTTAGAGATGTATAAATAGAAACCAGCCGGAGTTAGGTGACTCTGAGTCTTGAGTTGAGCCTGCGTGTGAGGCCAGGGGAAGCTGCCCTGTCCCCTAGTTCGGACTACCTATGGCTCCTAAGGTACAAAGTCAGGAAGTGAGCCCCAGGCCCATCCCGATGATGCCCTTGGTGCGGAGCTCCGCACCCTCACTCAGGGGTGTCCCCTCTGGGACTTCCCAGTGCCCCTCTGCGCCCTGCAGCTTGTCCTGAGCACTTGTGTTGTCGTTTATTAATTAATTCATAGGAGCAAAGCAGGCACCCAAATTGCTGCTCAAATAGAGGCGTTAATTTTTAATCATCATCATTATGAGGCTCTCATTTAACTCTGCTGCAAATGCCCTGAATCAGCATGGTGCTGCTCCTTTTCCTTTATACACGCACAGCTCTGAAAGGCCGCGGCTGGTGCCAGGAGCTTTAGAATTCTCTGGCTGCAGGGCCTGGTGGGGCCAGCGAGACTCAAACCCTCTCCCCACACACACAACCGCAGAGCCCTCATGGCCAGAGACCTCTGGGCACAGCGTGGCTTTCCCCTCCTCCCTCTTGACCGTGTGCACCTGCCTGGCATAGCACTTTCGCACCCTGAGTTTGTGGGAAGGGCACGGGTTGTAGCATGGACAGCCACCAGCATGACAATGCTGGGCCAGGCATGGATGGCCTCTCGGCACCTGGAGTCCACATGGGTAAAATGGGATTGATAGCTGGTCTCCTGGCAGCTGAGAGTGGGGGAGAGGTGCGGGAGGATGCCTGACACACTGGAGTCTTGTTAGTTTCCTACCATGAGATACAGGGCTTATCTGCTGTCCTCTCCCCACCTAGGTAAGACACGGGACGCTCCAGGCCTCTGGTCCTGCCCCCAGGTCCATGGTACCCCCTCCTCTGAATTTGTTATTTCTGAGCTTTCTGCTAAAATGTGCTCTGGGGGTTCAGGCTCCTGGCTTGTCCTGCTGCCTGGGAATGGGAGTGGGGGCTGCCCTGGGTCCGGCTGTGGCTGGGAGGGACGGGGCCAGGGGGAGCCCTGATACTCACAGTTTCAGAGACACTGACCCAGTATGCCTACCTCTCCACCGTGCTTCGTGCCCCTTGGTAGGGACAGCGGTTGACAGTGGCCACTTGAAGTTCAGGGCAGAGTTTATGTCACTGAATGGGCATTTCTAGGACCCGCACCCAAAGACCACAAGCCTGAGTGGTGCAAGCAGAGCTCCCTCCAGCCTCCCGAGCCGTGTGTGGGAAAGGGCTCCACCCCAGGCCGACAGGGCAACCAAGTCAAGGAGACCAGACCAGGGCCAGGGGTCAGCTCCAGGCTGAAGGAGCCCTGGCTGCTTGTGCCTTGCACTTCGCGGTGTCTTCTCTGCCTGTAGTTCATGCCCCCACTCTGCCCCAGTTGACCAGGGGCTCTAACAGATGAAGGGGCCCTGTGGCCTCTGGAAGCCAGAAAACAGCAGGAGATGGATTCCCTCTAGAACCTGCAGAAAGAAGGTGGCCTTAGTCCAGGGAGAAATCAAGATCTGATCTCAAGAAATGCAGTACACTGTGCTGTGTTGGGCCACTACCATTCTGCTAACTGTAGATTTGTGTTTTAAAGAGTCCTCAAATGAGGCGTGGGTGGTACACACCCCAGAGGCCAAAGCAGGAGGGTTGCACATGGGAGGCCAGCCTGTGCTACACAGTAAGTTCAAGTCCTGACTGACCTACAAGGAGATGCTGTCTTAAAAAAACGTTTTGGGGGCTGGAGGGTTAGCTCAGTGGTTCTGGCGCCTGCCTCGCAAGCACAAGGTCCTGAGTTCAATCCTTGGTAACCACATACAATGCTGGGCGTGGAGACTCATGCCCACCAGCAATCAGCACCACATACCACAGTGCCGGGCATGGTGGCTCACGCCTGTAATCCCAGCACTCGGGAGGCAGAGACAGGAGGATTGCTGAGTTTGAGGCTTGCCTGGGCTCCATAGTGAGCTCAGAGCCAGCCTGAACTACAAAGTGAGACCCTGTCTAAAAAAAAAAAAAAAACGTTTTGGGGGCCAGAGATTTAGCTCAGTCATTCCAGTACCTATCTAGCAAGCACAAAGTCCCTGGTTCAATTCCTGTAACCACATACAATACCAGGCATGGTGACTCAGGCCCACCAGCAATCAGTACCACCTCATATCACAGTGTTAGAAATGGTAGCTCACACCTGTAATCCCAGCACTGGGGAGACAGAGGCAGGAGGATTGCTGAGTTCGAGGCTTGCCTGGGCTACTTAGTGAGTTCAGGGCCAGCCTGAACTACAAAGTGAGACCCTGTCTCAAAAAAGAAAAAAAAGGGGGTGGGCTGTTTCCTCCAAAGTCCTGGGGTCAGTCTCCAAGGAAGGCTGGAGAGAAGGGCACATGTGCCAATCCAGCTCGGTTTGGAAAGCAGCTCCGGGAAAGGGCATATTCTCCCCCCAGGTCGAGGCATACTAAAATAGAACAATATGGAAAGTCAAGATGGATTGTAAATAATAACACAGTTCTAGCTCAGTGGGTGGTTTCATGTACCCTGAGGATGTGTCCATGCCCGAGGTGGCGAGGGTGGTGGTGAGTGAGTCTCTCCATCCTGGCTGGCTGTGCCCAGCTTGATGGCTGGTGAGTCCAAGGTCATGAGATGGACCTGCCTCTGGGTCAGTTAGGTCTGTAGAAGAAACTCCATTTTTATCACCAGAGTCTGCCCTCAAGCCTGTTATCGCAAAATAACTCTGGGTGGTAAGGCAGTTAGAGAGAGGGCAGAGAGAAAACACCCCCAGGCCTGACTCTTGACAGGGAGTCAATTGTGCCTATTTTGTACACAAAGCCCAGCAGGCAAGAGTGGCAGGAGCAGGCAGCAGAGGGTGACCTCTCCTCTCAGCCTGGATGGACCACCCTGGCTCTGGAGCTGAGCCAGTGCCCCGTAGAGAGGGCCCTGGCCCATCCATGTTGACCCGTCCCTCCATCTCCGGGTTCCTGGAGTCCGTGGCTACCCTGGCTCTCATTCCTTGGCTGAGCTTTGGAAGCCATCTCTCAGCTGGTGCTTCCGCCTTCAGACATGTTTTCTCCAGACCAGTAGGCAGCTGCCACTGTCTCCACAGCTCCGACTGTTCTCACAAAAGAGACCGAGTGGTTTTGACAACAGAATTATCTCACAGTTCCGAAAACCCAAGATGAAGGTGCTGGCAGACTTTCTTCCTGGCAAGGACTCTCTTCCCAGCTTGCAGATGGCCATTTTCTTGCGGTGTGTCCATGTGGCAGAGAGCTCTGTTCGTTCCTCTTGTTAGGGCATTAAATGTGTCCCCAACCTCAGGGTCCCATCTGAACTTAGTCATCTTCTAAAGACCCCACCCCCTGAGGCCATCCCACTGAAAGAGCTTTGACATAATGTTTAGGTGGGGAGCCAAGTGCCTGTCCATTACACTCACCTCCTAGCAGCTCCCCTCTTGCCATTTCTCCTTAAAGCAGCTCCTATCCTGGTTTGGATAAGTTTCTCCAAAAGGTCTGTGTGGCAGAACATTTAAGATGCAGGGCCTGGTCATTGGGGATGTCCTGGGGTATGCCCCTTCCTTTCTCCCTGTCTTCCTGCCCATGCAGAATGTAGTTTTACTTCACCATGTTCTCTCACCATCTGTGACATCCAAAAGCAATTGGGCCAAGTGACCATGGAGCGATCCCTCCAAAACCATGAGCCCAAACAAACTTTTCTTGAGTTGCTATTGTGAGACAGCACAGACCAACACAGCTGCCCTCCACCTGAGATCCACCCCTTGCTGCCCCAAATGACAGTCCCCAGTCTTCTCCTCTCAGACTTAGGACCACCTCCCAGATGCTTAGACCAAAGGTGAGCTGTGACCTCAACTGCTCAGTGGCTTGCCCTGGTCACCACAGCACTGGATCAAGCTTAGATACCTCCTCGTGAAAGAGCTTCAGACTTCCAGGCCAAGTACCATGCTCTCTGACAGCTTCTCAGTGGCATGGTGCCAGGGCCTTCCGCATTTTTAGGGACCCATATATATATTTTAATTTCTTCTTTCTTTTCCTTCTCCTCCTATTGTTTTTCTGCCTTGAGGATCGAATCTAGGGCCTCAGACAGAGTAGGCACTCAGTTGCTGAGCTGTCCTGGAACCTCTTCTAAAGATTTTTTTTTAGACAAGATCTTGGTTTGTAGTTCAGGCAGGCTCTGAGCTCACTCTATAGCCCAGGCTAGCCTGGAATTAACAGCAATTCTCCTGCCTCTGCCTCTCCAGGGCTAGAATTACAGGCATGAGCCACCAAGCCCAGCACTGTGGTGCATGGTACTACTGATTGCTGGTGAGTGTGAGTTACCACATCTGGTATTATTGCTTGTGGTTACTGGGGATCAAACCAGGGACCTTGTGCTTGCCATGCGGGTGCCAGAACCACTGAGCTAAATATACAGCCCTCTTCTAAAGATTTTTTTAGGGTTGGGGTGCCACACCTTCCTGGCAAGCTCAAGGTCCTGAGTTCAATTCTAGCTATGTGGTGGTGATAGAGTTATTTTGAGGAAGGGGATACAAAAAAATTAAGATCTGTTATGTGGGCCAGAGGGTTAGCTCAGTGGTTCCGGCGCCTGCCTCGCAAGCGCAAGGTCCTGAGTTCAATCCCCGGTAACCACATAGAATGCTGGGCGTGGAGACGCGCCCACCAACAATCAACACTGCATACCACAATGCTGGGCGTGATGGCTTACGCCTGTAATCCCAGCACTCGGGAGGCAGAGACAGGAGGATTGCTGAGTTCGCGGCAGTTTGCCTGGGCACCATAGTGAGCTCAGGGCCAGCCTGAACTACAAAGTGAGATCCTGTCTCAAAAGCAAAAAAAAAAAAAAAAGATCTGTTATGTACATGTACAAACTCCCCATGAAGAATGTAATCACCATGTACTGTGAACATGTATTACCTATTTTTTAAAAAATCTCTAAAATAAATAAATTTTAAAAGGGGTCTTGCTGAACTGCCCAGGCTGGCCTTTAAACTGTGGCCCTCCTGCCTCAGCTTCCTGAGTAGCTGGCATCACAGGTGTGTGTGGCTGCACTGTGTTTCATTTCTTTTAAAACCAGAAGAAAATACATAGCATGAAAAATAAAATGGTTTCACTATGTAATACAAATGCATTTATCTTTTTTTTTTTTTGTGGTACCGGGGATTGAACTCAGGTCCTTGTCTGTCCAAGGGTTGGCACGCTACCACTTGAGCCAGCCCCTGGATTTATCTTTATACTAACCAAGTCGTAAGTCAAACTGTAATAACCTTTATGGAAGAAGAGTCTAGAAAAGTCCTAGTGTCAACCTGGTATCTGTCTTATCTCCTGTTGTAGCCCGGCACCTCCCAGACTACTTAGCATATTGTGGGTGCTCAGTAACTATCCGACAAATAAATGAATCAGCACCACAGGGCACCTCCCAGACTACTTAGCATATTGTGGGTGCTCAGTAACTATCCGACAAATAAATGAATCAGCACCACAGATTGATTTTTCAGAGACCACACATTCAGACGCAGCAGGGAGCCCTCATTCAGCTGAGGGATCGGAAGCAGAGAGCTGCGAGCGCAGAAAACACTATCTGTATGACCAGGTCTTCCAGGTGACACTGCCCAGCAGCCAGCCTGTTTCTGTACAGAGTAACCCATGGGCTGGGCCATCTCCCTCTGACTTCAGAGGGACAGGTGGACAGCTGCCTCTCTGCAGCCATGTCCTATGTGTTCACACACAGTGCTTTTCACCAGCTCAGCTGTCTGGGCGCTGGGGCTGAGATTCTAGGTGAACCAAAATTGTGTGTCCTGAGCAAGTAGCTAGGCTCACTCAGGTCTGACCTGTGTCCATGTGGTTTCTCCATCCTGTGTCTCAACATCAGGCCCTTAGCCCCACGAGCACATGTGCAACTGGCAGCCCATGGCATCTGCGTGACCATGGCTGTGCCTCAGCCTGCTCAGGCCACTTAGGAACTGCCTAGTGGGCTGTGAACTCAGAAAGTCACTGTCCAGTTCAGCAGCTGGGGAGACCAAGGCCAGGGAGCCTGCAGATTTGGTATATGGTTCATAGGTGACACCTTCTCATCGTGTTCTCCCATGGGGGAAGGCGTCCAGGCATCTTCCCAGACCTTTGCTTCAAGACTAAGGGATCCAGGGCCTGGTATATGCTACGCAAGTGTTCTGCCACAGAGCTACAGCCCCAGCCCGGGCGCCACCCCCCCACCTCCCCCAGCCCCTCTCTTTTAGACCATTGTACTATGTACCCTTGACTTATGAACTCAATCATTTCCCCCAAGGCCAGTGCAAACAAAGCCAATACAGCTGATCAGGTACAAACTACAGATAACAAGAGGCAGATGAATCTTCCATTAACCTAATTAACACAAATTGTCTGAATGTCAGGCCAGTCATCGCTTGAGGGTCCACTGTATTTATTTGTTTACTTATTTGCATGGTGAAAGATCACCCCAACTGTACCTGTGTATAGGGTGCTGGGTGATAATTCGATAGCTATGTACAATGTGTAATGAACAGATCAGGTGGTTAGCATTTCCTCCTCCTTAAATATTTATCCTTTCTTTGTGTTGGGAACCTTTGAATACCTCTCTTCTCATTCTTTGTAAAACATGTAAATTGCTGTGAACTCTAGTGACTCTTCTGTGCTTTAGGACACAGGAACTTCTCTCTTCTCTGCCTATATTTTGGTAGCTATCACCTGACATACGTCCCTCCATCCCCTCTCCTCCCTGCCCTTCCTGAGCTCTAGTGAACATGTCTGCTCTCTACTATATTATTTTTGCTTTCACATATAAATAAGAACATGCAGTATTTGCCTCCCCTCCCCCCGTACCAGGGATTGAACTCAGGACCTTGCGCTTGCCAGGTAAGCACAGCACCACTAAGCTAATCCCCCACCTGGCTGAGGTCTTTTCTCTGAGGGCCCTAATTTTAACCCTGAAGACTCCAGTCTTATGACCAGATCATCTCCCAGTGCTCCACCTCCCAACACTTTGGGGGCTAGAATTTCAACGTATGAGTCAGGGTGAGGATCCAAACTAGAAGATAATTGCATTCTGTTGAAGGCTGAGGGCGCTGTCTGGGACACCCTCCCTTGTGCCTTCAGAGATCCCAACAAGAGGTGTCAGAAAGGAGCAGCTTCTGGGCTCATCTTAACCTCCTAAGTTGGAACAGGAAGCTTTCTGTCTTTGCTTTGACCTATAGGAAGCTCAGAATCCAGATTGGAGCCCACCTTTGGGATCCTTGTAGGCCCACCTAGAGAACAATTCTGTGTACGCTCTTTGGTTCATTGTACTTTTTGTTCTAGCACTGTTTTCTCTCTGATCTATTTTTATCCTGTTGTATTTTGTGTGTTTTTGTAAGTTGCCTCCAAACCTTTTTGGAGCAAAGTAAATCATGAACAAAACTCAGCAGAGCCCTGACTGGGGTCTTGACGGATTTGTTTTATTTTTATTTTTTAACAAGCCAAGTGACACTTTGGGTTGAATTCCTGCTGGGGGAGGCAACCACCTTGGTGTCCCCTCCCGTCTGCTCATGAGGGTCTCTCTCCCAGAGAGCAGCAGCTCAGTGAGTTGTGGCAACAGGTTTCAGAGGCCAAACCACCAACATCCATCTGCCTGGATACTCCACTCCCAGGTCCCACATGATTTCCCAGCCTCCCTCCCATCTGGCTGTTGGAAGGGAGCCACAGGGCCTACCCTGAAAGGAGAAGTGGCTAGATAAGCACTCTGTTTGTATTTCTAACTTTCTCTGCCACTTAAGTCAGGGTCTCGGGGAGCCTGGGATGAATTGTGCCTGGGGTACCACTGCAGGTGAGTGTGGGAGGCCACCTGCCAGGTATATAGAAGCTGTGGGACGCTGTCCTGGAGGATCCAGGTGAACCGGGGTGGGGAGTGTCACCCACAGGTGAGAGGCCAAGCCCTCCTCCCCTCCTGAGTCCAGGCAACTCCCAGCCACCCCCACAGCCTCAACCCTTCCAGCTCTGGCAGCAGCTGCTAACGCACAAGCATAACATCCACCCTCCAGCTTGCCCTCACCTGCCTGGCCAGAGCCAAAGGCAGCCCAGTGAATTTTGCAATCTCTGCTCCATGCAATCCCTTGTTCTGCCAGCCTCAGTCTTCCCATCTCTAACTTGGGGGCAGAGAGGAACCAGTCCTAAGCTTTGAGGGTCCTGAGAACCTCTCACTGTCCGATATCCTTCCTCATTGCTTTTGTCTTCTTCCTCCTGGGAGTGCGTGCAGCCTTCATGGAGTGAGGAAGATGGGATTGAAGTGAAAAGCAGTCAAGGCCAGCTTGGGCTTCAGGAGGGGCACAGGCTGGAGGATTGGCAGATGAAGGGCCCCACAGAACCCTGGTCCAGCCCAGCAGACAGAGGCTGGTGGAAGCGCAACACCTCTTCACTGAACCAGCTGCTGTTGCAAGAACCTGGAGCTGTCAACACCTCACCCGACAGCTGCCTGGGGCTTAAGCCTGGCTGAGGAGGGCACATCCCGCTGGCAGGGCTGCCCTCTTGGTCTTGGGCTGCACTCCCTTGCCCAGGAATTAGGCCCACCTGGCCCTTCCAGGTCTCAGTGTGTGGGTCACAGGGGCTCTCGAGCCACCTCTGGGCCAATCCGGCCTCCCATTGGCTAGACCCCTAGCCGGCTCTTTCATCTTGAGCTGCCTCGTCTATAAAATGAGGCAGTATGTGGATCGTCAGCTCCACAGCACTATTACGAGAATTAAGGCCAATAGAGAGGCTGGCATGTGACAGTCACAACTGCTAACATAGCCCTCATCATGTGAGCAGGACAGAACAGCGAGTGCCCAGTAAACACAAGAGCCCCCCCAGAAAAGGGAATGGAGAAAAGATGGCTAGAGGGGCGACCCTGGGCACAGCTGTGTTGGTGTGAGCTCCTCGGTGAGCCAGGAGGCTGGGGTCCTATCAGGTTTGGGCAAACACTAGCTGAGACCTGAAGTTACCAAGTGACGTCCCAGAAGTAACTCCTAGTCCCTGCTTCTGGTTACACAGGGTCAAGGGGCCCTGCAGAACTGTGAAATGCACCATGCTCAAGGTAGGGGGGCGCTAGGTGTCTCAGGTGAACCTCAGAGACCAAGGAGAAGCAAAGAGAAGGCCCAACCCTAGCTCATTCTGTCAGGGCCTGAGTGTATGATCTCACCACAAACAGAACCAATACAAAGTTGAAAACAACTGAATTAGCACCTAATTTCGGAAATGGAAAAACTAAAACTGCTCAGGAAGGGCAATAACTGGTCCAGGGTTACCAGGGAGATTTCCTCTGGGCCAAGATGCAGCTGTGGCTAGACTAGATTGTTCTCTATTCATTCTTTGGGTCCACAGAGCCCCAGCCAGAACACAGGCCCCATCAAGAAACCTGGGCCAGTTGGTGTGGACAGAATGAGGGCTACACCATTTGGCTGCACCTTCATAGGCCTTACCTGAACATACCAAGCTAGGCTGCAGACCCCCAAGACCCCGCTGCTCTCACCGGCCTGGCCTTTTGTGCCCAGCCTCACTTGTTCCCTCTCTCCCTCTGGGGCACTACACCACCCTTCTCAAACTCCACCTTAGCAAGTCCTTCATTAGCTCTAATGGGTCTGTCTAGAGACAGAGGAACCGAGGTGACATTTAATTACACCTCTAATTGCTTCCTAGGGAGCTAAGAGAGGAGCCCAGATTTTTCTGCAGAGGCTCAGGGGCGAAGGGCACAGTTTCTGCCAGAATTCAGTCACATGTCCTCAGCCAGCGAGGGAACAAGGCCTACCTGGGTCACGTTCCCTCCTTACAGCCACCAGGGCCAACAGAACGTGGGTGTAAGGGCAGCACTGAGACGGAGCTGAGGCAGTAGGTGCAGGGGTCACTCAGCTCCCACACCGAGAAGCACTCACCTGACCTCATTCCCAGGGCGCCCAAGCCACGCCACACCCAGAGTGAGTGGTGAAAGGGCAGGGGCTTGAAATAATGACACTCGGGTTCCAGCTCCGATTAGTTCTGAGTTTGGAGGAGGTCTTAGTCTCTCTGAGCACGTTTCTCCACCTGGGAGAGGGAGCTATGGACAGATTCTACCTCACCACATGCACGGCTGAACTGAGAACTTGGCCCCCTTCAGTTGATTCTCCAGGTCTAGTGGAGAAGGGGAGAAAGGAGGGGATGGACATCCCTTTGTTCCAGCCCCTCTGAGCACTGGGTGCAGAGCAGTCCTGGGCAGCAGGTCCCATGCACACACAAACACCCTGCTTCCCCATCTGTGCAACTGTACAAACCCCATCTCACGGAAGGGGCAGGAGTCCTACTTTATGGAGGACAATGAGGTATCAAGAGGCCCCAGTCTCCAACTGCTCAGCAGCAGAGAAGACGTCACTGTTTCATCCCAAACGGCCTGTCCAGAGAAGACAGACAGGCTGTGTCTTTTCAGAGAAGCCACTCAAGCCCCTGGGACCACCCTACCCCCTGAAGTAAATTCCCCCAAAACAGAGACAGACGCCAGATGTGCTATTGGGCTTTTTAATGTTTCTTTGCTGCTTTAACTAGCATGAAAAAATACACAGTTTAGTCTGGAACTGATCTGGGCGGGTACGAGGGCCACTCCTGGGGTAACACAGCCCCATGAATCTGCCCCTGAGGGAGCTGTGCTTCCGGAAACAGAACCGGGGCACAAGGTCAGGAGCCAGGTTAGTCTCACAGTCAGGGTCTGGCCACCCCTGATGGCTGGGACCCCTATACTGTAGGTACCTCTCGCCCCTCCTCCCTCTGACCAGGCAGAGGTAGAGGCAGAGGCTGGTCAGCCTACTCCCAGGACAGAAAAATAATCAGAGTCACTCCTGGGGCTCACACCCCAGATTCTACTCTATCCCCTGGGTAGAGTTACTGAGAAAGCAAAACCCGAATTGCAGTGAAACAACTCTTTAGCATGAGAATTTTCTAAACATTGTATGGGGCATACTAATACTAAAAAAAAATTACCTTTTATTTATCCCAAATTTTTGTTTAGTGTATTTTTTGTCCACTGGCCTGGGCCCCTGGCCTCCGCAGTGGGGGAGGGGCTAGGGAAGGAAGAAATGTCCTACGTTGGGAGAGGGAGTCAAAACAGCCTCTCTCCATGATATATTATTTTTTATTTTTTGAGACAGGGTCTCGCTTTGTAGTTCAGGCTGGCCCTGAGCTCACTATGTAGCCCAGGCAAGCCTCACACTCAGCAATCCTCCTGTCTCTGCCTCCCGAGTGCTGGGATTACAGGTGTGAGCCACCACGCCTGGCACTGTGGTATGTGGTATTGATTGCTGGTGGGTGTGAGTCACCACGCCCAGCATTGTATGTGGTTATCGGGATCGAACTCAGGCCCTTGTGCTTGCAAGGCAGGCATTGGAACCACTGAGCTAAATCTCCGACCCAATATATTATTTTTTTAATAATCATTTTTCAGATCTATGCTGGTCTCCTGCAGCTGTTAAAAGCTATGGGGGTGGGGCCATTCAAGAATAAGCCCCCCCATAGTTCAGGTTGAGCTGGTTTCTTGGTTGCAGGAGATCCCCAGACTTGAGTATGCTAACAGCCACTGTAACTTCCAAGAGGAGACTTGGTATAAAGGTTTTCTAAAAAGATTCCGTTCTATTTATTAACACTGTTCCAAATATTGCCCTATAAGGATTTAAACATAATAATAAAGAACAAACGCACCCATAGGCTGGGCTCCAGCCCTGATCCTAGTGTCACCTGGGAAGGGCCTGTCCTTGGGAACCCCTCCGTTACCATCCTGTCCTCATCCCTACAAGGGGTTATGTTTAGTGTCTGGTTCATGGCTGGTGCTCTGCTCCAGTCTATCTCCCAGGGGCTCAGGCTGCTGGAGCAGGAGCCAAGGAAGCAGCTGGAGGGGATGGGATGAGAGACTACCCCCTTCTTGCTGGGGCGCACACAGCAAGGACACCAGGGGAGAAAGGGGAGAGAAAGCCAATATCCTGGCCATAGAGTGAGTGCCTCTGGCTGATTTGCCATGGGTGCCAGAGGCGGGAACTCAGGATAACATCTGGTATCCATTTGGGTCCAGGCTGGAGAAAGAGGAGGCAAGAGGAAAACCGATTCCCACTTGGAGAACATGGCCTGGCCCCGTGCTGCTGTGGAGAGCATATGTGTGCACCCAGGACAGCTCCCTTGGTCCTCTGAGCCCCTCCTCCATGAGGTCCTCCAGCCTCTTACACAGGAAGGTCAAAGGTCACAGTGGAGTACAAGTGGGGAAAAGCTGCAGTCCCAGCTACTTTCAGACCATCTCACACGCGGATCTCGTCTTCCTCCTCCTCCTCATCCATGAAGGAGAACTCCTTGTCAGGCTGCCTCAGGACAGGGGCCTGGGCCCTGTCTGGCCCCCGGAAGGCTGGGCTGCGCTCCTCCAGGATGCCTGAGGTGCAGCTAGAGAGGGAGCTGGTGTCCCTTGTGGTGTGGCTGCTGCCTATGCTGCGGGCTGAGCTGGGGCTGGGGGCTGCTGCCGCCCACCCTTCGTCCTCCAGCATGTGGGAGGGCCTCGCCAGGGGAAGGGCTGCCTCAACTGAAGGGGGAGCCCGGGTGATGCTGTCGGTGTCCTCGTCCACGTGGTAACTGCCACCATCCTCTTCGGGGTCCCACTCCTCCTTGTCCATGATGCTGAGGACATCACCCAGCATGGAGGGCCCCAGGTCAATGTGGAAGGACATGATAGATTCTGCGTGCTTCAGCCCGTAGCTGGCCTTGGGCACAACGGGCAGATCTGTCAGGTCCCCGAAGGCCTGCTCATCAAGGAGGGGGTCTAGGGAGTGGGGACCCATGGCTCCATTCCGACGGGGCCCCAGCTCCTCAGCACCCGCCTCCTCTGTGCTGCCCTCTTCAGCATCCAGCTTCTTCACGGGGCTGGATGACAGGCTCTTGGGCAGCTTGCTGGAGCCTTTCTCTGCGGCCTCTTTCTCGTTGAGCTGCGGCAGGGACATGGCGTTCTTGACGAAGAGTGCCGAGTCCCGAAGGGAGCCCAGCATATCCCTCTGCTCTCGGTCCCCCCGGGTCACTGACTGTGACCGCTTGCTCCCTCGGAACTTCCGGGACAGGAGGCTGCGTTTGGAGGAGGAGGAGGAGGAGGGCTGTTCATCCAGGGACTCACCATCAGGCTCGCCGGTCTTGCTGTTGAGGAAAGAGGTGTCCCCAAAGGCATCCCCAGCCCGGCCCACGTGCATGGTGTGGCGAAAGTCACCCAGTGGAGCGCTGATCATCTCGGCTGTGAGGTCCACGCGCGAGCGGCGCTTAGAGTGCACCGAGCTGGACACCAGTTGCTTGAGAATCGGCATCTTGCTGGCTGGGGGGACGGACCCTCCCGAGGGTGTGGGCAGGTCTGTGGTCCAATCTGAAGTCCAAGTCCAGTGGGTGGAGGACCCCAGGGAGGTCACAGGGCTGCAAGCAGAGGACAAGAGGGATAAGGTTAATAGGCTGGCTCGTTTGTCAAGGGGCTGTCATGGAAGCCGCAGCTCTCCAACCAAAATGGAACAAAGAGAAAGAGGCCAGTGATCCATTTTATCACACTGTCTTCCTTCATCTTTGGGCGCTGAGGGTGGAGGAATGGTTCTACACATCTAGTTAAGAGTTCCCTAGCAAGGCGCATGCTCTTCCTGAACCCTGAGAGGGTCACAACTTTCTTCTAAAGGACAATTCCTCTCCCAACCAGGAGCCTGCTGTAGCAAAGGAGACCACTCTGAAGGACAGGGTGAAGAGGATATGAGGTGCTTCAGGGTCCCCAATCAGTGCCTGGAGACTTGCAGAGCTTCCTCCTGCTGTCTGACCCCAGTCCCTGTGCAGCTGAGGGACATCTCCGCCTGAGTCACAGTCCTTGGAGAGAAGAGGATGACAGGCTGACTTTCCTGAGTCAGATTTGGGTGGGGCTATGGGGACCAACAAAACCAGCTTTCCTGCCTTCTGGCTCCCAGAGTGTCTCACAAACAAGGCTCTCCCCTTCAATAACTCCACATGCACCTCTCAGCTCTGATAAGGTGTCACCTCTGGTTCCTTAGGGAGAATCCAGCTTGGGAAACTCCATCCCACTTTTCTTATCATTAGTGGTAGAGAGGCAGGTCTAGCCCCTAAATGACTTTGGCCCCTGAGACGTGCAGAACTCTGTGATGAGCCTGAAATCCAAAGAAAAGCTGGTGGAGAGCCCAGGAGAGCACTGAGATACCACCCTGGCAGCAAGGGCTAAGTCGAAGTCAGTGCAGGGCTAACTGTTTCTCCCCAGGGTGCCCCCCCTTTTTGGAAGGTTTTGAAACAGGGTCTCAGGAAGTCACTAAATTGCTCATGTTGGGTCAGTCTTGCTATGCTACAGCTGGGGCCTCCCAGAGTGTCTGGATCCCAAGCATGTGCAACCAGGCCGGGCTTGCAAACATTAAACTTAGCTGAACTGGGCAAGGTGAGGAGAGCTGGAGGAAGAACTGGATAAACCCAGTGAGTGAGGACTGGACAGGAACCGCCTCTGTCCCAGTCCTGCCCACAGCATGGGTCTCAGGAGTCTTCATCCTAGGGCCATGCTGCCCACAGCAAAGTTCAGTCAGGGAACAACGAACGCAATGCCTTCTCACCCCTCTTCCGCATGGGATGAACTCCGTCTAGCAGCACACAACAGTCTTGCTCAAAGTGCTTGAAACTCCTGTCCTTCTCTGACCCCCAGTTTCTCCCCTTCTACTTTCACCTTGGCACACAGCATAGCTCCAAGACTCCAGGCCTGGCCCTTCTGTGCCCTCTGGTCCCTCCTCCCTTGCCCTATCATTCCACGTCAAGCAGTTGCCACTGAGTCAACCCCTGACCCCCTCCAGTCTTCCTCGTGTACACGGGTAGCTTGTCCTCCAGCAATGGCTACTTTTCAGGGCCAGGCAGTGGGGGCCCAGCCCCAAGCAACCTTGATGGCCCACAGCCAGAGAGGACTCTCCTGGGAAACCCCCACAGGATGGGAGAGCTCCTACCTGTTCCCACGGGCCACAAGCAAGTTAACTTTCCCTGACTCCATGTTCCTAGCACGTCCTCCTCTGGACAGGCACTGAACAGCCTGACCAGGGTCCAGCAAACACTCTGGTCTTTGTGGTGGATACAGTACTTGTCACCGCTACTTAACTCTGTCTTAAAAGGAGAAAAACAGGCCTGGAGGGTTAGCTCAGTGGTTCTGGTGCCTCCCTCGCAAGGTCCTGAGTTCAATCCCCAGTAACCATATACAATGCTGGGCGTAGTGACTCACTCCCACCAGCAATCAATGCCACATACCACAGTGCCAGGAGTGGTGGCTCACGCCTGTAATCCCAGCACTCGGGAGGCAGAGACAAGAGGATTGCTGAGTTCAAGGCTTGCCTGGGCTACATAGTGAGCTCAGAGCTAGGCTGAACTACAAAGCGAGACCCTGTCTCAAAAAAAAAAAAAAAAAAAAAAAAAGAGGAGAAAAACAGCCAAAGACAACGTGCAAACAAATAGCCATGGCTGTGTCCCACTAGAACTTTATTTACAGAAACTGCCAGGGCTAGCTAGAGGGTGGTGTCCCAGGCCTGAGACCTTCCACTTGGCCACTCCCAGGTGAGAGGCCTTGAAGTAAAAACACAAAACAAAACAAAGCTCACTTTTATTTACAAACACAAATGACAGGCTAGACTTGGTCCAAGGTCAAGTTTGCTGACCTAGAATGCCTTTGGTGAACCTCTGGGTCAGCCATAGGCTCCTGGGCCACAACTGGGGGGAAATTCCCTTTGGCTCTGTGCCAGTCATGTTGGTCACAGAAGAAAATTAAAATGGGTTTCCGTGGCACTCCAGGAAACTCCTGGTCCCTGCCACCTGGGCTGCAGTGCCCAGGGCACCAGAGTCAGCTTGCTGGAAGGGATCCAGGCGGCACTTTCATCTTTCAGAAGAGAGAAGAGGCTCCCTGAAGCAAAGTGAGTCAGCGGGTTCGCACCCCAGGGCAGCGCTGGGCCCAGGCTGGTGCCTACTCTGAGGCTCCTTCTGCCCATCCGAGCACTGCTCAGTGGCCACCGCCAACTGCGGGCCAGGGGGGCACAGAGAAGGGAGAAGAGAGTCTGGCTGCTTTGTGAAGTAGAGACTGGTGCAGCCCCAGGGTAGTCCTGACGGTCTACACCTTGTGCTGAGTAATGGGGGAAGGGCGCCTGCGCACAGGATGCCAATAACATTCATTCCTGTTATTCTGTCATCATCATCAGCTGTGTAGGGGTAGAACCCAGGGCCACTAAGCTCCCTTCCTTGCCTTTTTTTTTTTTTTTTTTTTTTTTTTGAGACAGGGTCTTACTTTGTAGTTCAGGCTGGCCCTGAGCTCACTATGGAGCCCAGGCAAGCCTGGAACTCAGCAATCCTCCTGCCTCTGCCTCCCAAGTGCTGGATTACCTGCATGAGCCACCATGCCTGGCTTCCCTGCCCTTTTTAAATTTTTGAGGCAGGGTCTCATTAAATCACTAAATTGCTCAGGCTGGGGTGAAACTTGTGATCCTCTTCCCTCAGCCTACCATGGTGCAGGGATTATAGGCCTGTGCCACCACGTCCAGCTCCATTCCAGTTCTGACAACACAAATGGTCTCACGACAGCCCAGCGACCCCCGGGAGGCAGAACTAGCCCAGTCTGAGATCCACCGACCCAGGCTGAGAACACACGTGGAAATAAGACATGGACCACTCAACACAAAAAAGAGGCGTGGGCACACGTCAAGATCAGACTGGGTGGGATCTTAGGGAGTAGAACCCAGTTTCCAAAGGAATTTGGTGTAACAGAGGAATCCCAGACCAGGCAGCTCTTAGCAGAGAGCAGAAGGGAGACCAGGACCACCGCAGTGACACTGTGCTGCGGGCCCCCATGCTCACCCGGGGGAGCCAAGTGTCCAGGCCATCATGCTATAGGGCAGGGGGCTGCTGCCACCCTGTCAGCTACCCCTTCCCAGCACAGCTGGTCAGGGAGGATATAAAGGAGAGGGCAGTAGGGACAGTTATGGGACCCATGTGTGGCACTGCCATCCATGGGCACCCTTCCTAGAAAAACCTGGGATCCTCAGAATGCTGCTTGGCTTTATGCCCCTGGAAAGTGGCAAGTTTCTCAGTGCCATCTGCTTCCTGGGCCTCACTCCTAGGGCATGGCATGGGGCTTTGTGGCTTCTGACAGATCATCTTCAATATTCGGGGCAGGGCACAAGAAAGCTGGGGTCCAAATGTGACTTCTACTTGACCCCCTATCCCAGTGATAAAGGTGCTGTGGTGCCCAGCAGGCCAGGGTGGGGGTAATCGTGGGTCCATGGGGTCCCCGAGCTTGAGCTCAGATGAGACAGGCCAGGCAGTAGGCTGAGGCCAGCATGAACTCACTCGATGGGTTGCTCTTAGTCTTTGGTGTCATAGTCCCATGTGACGCTGAGTCACCCTAAGATCCTTAAAGAGAATGATTTGGGGGTGAGGAGGCGAACAGGCAGTTAAGAGAAAGGGGCTGATAGGAACTGTGTGTAGCTCCAGCCAGAAGCCTGGGCCATCCCAGGGATGGGAGTCTGGGGTCCTCCAGTGCCCACCGAGGGGTGCTGTGGCTTTGGAAGGCGCTGACTCAGCTCTGGGGAAGTGGCTAAAACAGGCCACCTGCCTCTGACAGCCAGCCACTCCCACGGTTCCCCAGTAGGAAATCCCCAACCATCCTGGATACATCCTGCTCCACAGCAGAGAAAGGGAAAGCAAATCTATAGCTCAAAGCACCCCAGCTCTTCTGGGCTTCCGGAAGGAGGGCTAGATTCCTCCGCCTCTCACCTCCTTGGCCACAGAGCCTTCACCTTCCCCCATGGCAGGGAACAACCAGTCCATCCTGCCCTGGATCTATACCAACCACCCTCTCAGCTTGGCCCCTGGGGACACAAAAGACAAGCTCTGCCTGGCCCTGTCCCTCTCCCCATCAGCCAGCCTAGCAGCCCCTTGACAGAGAAGGAGACAGGTTGGCTCAAAACTTTCCACTCTGAGTGTCCAGCACTGGCCAACTCCTGGCAGTGCGGCCCTCAGTGAGACGCAGACCTGAGCTCTCTGAAACAGCCAGGCAGGCTTCCCTTCCATAGCTCAGCCCAGTACACACCGTGTTTCAACAGCCACTGCCACTGGCGTGGGCAGCCCCCCTGCCACCGGCCTTTCCTGGATCCTAACCATTGGCTGAGACGAGCTCCAAGCCATGCAGCTGGACAGAGGGCCATGGGACGGGAGGACTTTAGTCATGGCTTATAATGGTTGCAGGAGGAGGCTTTGTTTACCTTTCATTACCCATTCATTCAATCCCTGTCTTATCAAGACCTCCTTCCCCCACTCCTTAAGCATACTCAACCCTTCATGTCCTTGCTTCCATATCTGAACACCCAGCTGACCACTGACTGAAAATCTTGGGAGGAAAAACAGTATTTGTTCTGCACACATATAGCCTTTTTACCTTGTTATTACTCCCTAAATAATACAGAATAACCAAGATCATATACCATCTACAGGGTACCAGCTATTAAAAGCAATCTAAAGATGATTTAAAGAATATGGGAGGCAGTACACAGGTTCTATGCAAATCCTGAGCCATTTTATAGAAGGGCCTTGAGTGCCTGTGGGATTGGGTATCTGCAGGGCCCTGGAAGCAGTTCGCTGTGGATACTGAGCTGCTCGTAGTCTTTTAGGCCCTGGATATAGAGAAGTATAGATAGAGTATCTTCCCAGGCAGAGGTGAGTGTCAGTGGTGCGAGTGCGAAGCTGTAAATAAAACAGTATCTCGCAGTGCCCAGTGTGTCAAGGGGAATGAGGTAATGTGAGGAAGCACAGGAGGGAGGATGATGGGAGCAGTGCCCTGAGGAGCAGCGCTGAGCGAGGAGGTACGAGCCGTGCCAAGTAGGGTCCAGTCAGAGGGAACAGCACAAGTGAAGGCCCCGTGCTGGGAACAGAATGTGGCTTTTCAGGACGAGAATGAAAACCCAAGCGGCCAGCAGTCAGGCCACACAGGGCCCTTCCTGACTGTCCAGGTGAGACGTTTGGAGGTCATTCCAGATATGCAAACCAACAGCCGTTTGTAAGCAAGTGAACCAACCAGCCTATGGATTTGGAAACTCTTAGGGAGTCCTGCCAGGGGAGCCAAGGTGGGTGGATTCAGATAAGGTGGAGAAGAGGGAGGCCAGGATATGATGGGCTATGGAGAAGGACAGAGAGGGACACAGCACGGCATGATTTGAAATACAGGCACCACCAAAAGTTGCTGAGGGCCGAGATGGAAAGAAAAGGGATAGCATCCAGTGGGTTCTAGGCCTGTGGGCTGCTCTCAGCTCAGGCACATTTTCCAAGAGTGGGTCTCATACAAGGGCCAGGGGCCTTTCTCCTGCAGATGGGCCAGAATCCTATCAGCCCTGGGCAGAACTTGACTTTGCCCTCATCAGAAGACATTCTTCCATACAGCTCCTGTCTGTCACTCTGAAGGCAGCTATGTGTAAGTATTTCAGCTCGATATGGGCCACACCTCCTGTAGAGGCTGGAAGCTGTGGCTTTTGTTACCCAAAATGGGTGCTACACAGAACACTCTTCAGCCTTGACCTGATAAGAAGACCTGCAAAGACTGAAGACTGACTGAACAGTGCCCAGGGTGGAAGGCAGCTGGCGATAAGAACACTGGGTGCTTTATATGTGCTGTTACATATTCTAGGGGGAGTTTCCCTGGGGACTGTGTTGGGATTTGAGATGACTTCTGTGCTACTCTGGGTCTTCTAGCTCCTTCATGGGGCACTGCCAAAAACCTCTCCTAATTTGGAAGGCTGTTTGCCATGTCTTAAAATATTCTGAGCCAAACAAGCCACAGTTAACCCACCAAAAGCCCAGGATGGGAACATGAAATTTCACGCTTATGACTCTGTTGCCATTTATTCCACTGTGTTAAGCATCTCCTTAGAATACCTGGGCATAGTGGGATTGTACTTTTCAGAGCTGGAAAGACTACATTAAGGTCATGCCTTGGAGCTAGGGCTTAAATCCTACTCCAGGGCTCTATTCCCTAAAATGGCAACACACTACTGAAAGCATGAGAGCCTTGTGTTTTAAACACCTAACAAGTAGCTGTACGTGGTGGGTCAAGTCTGCAGTCCCAGCACTCTCGGGAGGCTGTCAGCTGGGGCAGCTTAGCAACTTGGTGACACTATCTCAACAGTAAATAAATAAATACATAGAAGGTGCAGGTGATGAGTATAAATCAGTGGGAAATCCTCATTAACATACATACGTGCATCCTAACATGCAACAAATGTATGTGATGTGTATTATGAAAGTACCATTTTTATAGAAATATGTGTTCATCTATGTATTAGTAGATTTTAGTTTTCCTTCTTTCTCTTTCTCTCTTTCCTTCCTTCCTTCCTTTGTTCCTTCTCTTTCTTAATCTACACATGGTTAGCCTGCTCTGTCTGTAGATTTTTTCACCTGTGGACTCAGCTAACCTCAGATAAAAATACCTGCCAAAAATAAAACAACAACAAAAAAGTGCACTTGTACTGAACATGTACAGACTTTTCACCCCTGTCATTACTGCTCAAACACTACAGGGCAACATCTATTCACATAGCATTTACAGTGTACTGGGTATTATGAGTAATCTGATGTGATTTAAAACATACAGGAGGATATGTATAGATTATATGCAAATTTCACATAATTTCAGGTAAGGGATTTGTGCATCAATGAATCTGGGTATCCTGGGAGTGGGACAGTCCTGGAATCAGTCCCCATGATACCACAACCACTAGATTTAGGGGAGATACTAGGGTTTAAACCCAGTGCCTTGTCTATGCTAGGCAAGCTCTGTACCACTGAACTACACTGTCAGTACTAACCACTCTCAACCTCATAACACTTTTTTTTTTTTTTTTTTGAGACAGGGTCTCACTTTGTAATTCAGGCTGGTCCTGAGCTCACTATGTAGCCCAGGCAAGTCTGGAACTCAGCAATCCTCCTGCCTCTGCCTCCCAAGTGTCCTCATAACACTTCTTTAAAGAAAGTCTTGCTAAGTTTGCCCAGGCTGGCCTCAAGCTTGTAATCTTGCTGTCTCAGCTTCCCAAGTAGCTTCACTGGTTTTTTTGTAAGTTTTGAGAGAGACTGGTAATAGTTTAGGCTGGCCTTGAACTTGCAGTGATCCTGGCTCAAGCGTTTGCGTGCTAAGATTATAGGCCTGTGGCCACCACCCCTGGCCCCAAGGGATTTCTTTGTGTGCCCCAGGATACCAAGATGCACAATGCATGTGTCACAGATATTTTCCAGCTCGGTGTTTAGGAAGCTGCAGGAGCAAGGAAATGTGAATTGCTAAAGATCAGAGGTCATGAGGGATCACATGGCACTGGCTTACCAGTCTCTTGCTTCCCATCTAAAGACCTGCCCCGCTGGCGGATGCCACGCCGGACCTTCTTGCATCTGTCAACCTCTTGCCCAAACAGTAAGCCCGAAATTTAAGAGAAGGAGAGTTCCACCAGGCAGGGAGAAAGTCACAATATCCTGATCCTGGAGCTGCCCAGAGTCTTTGCAATCCCAGAAAAGGGTAACCTATGGCTATGGCAAGGCTTGGAAGGCTCAGAGATGATGTGCTCAGCAGCTTCCACAACTGAAAATTCACCCCACAGAACCATGTCAAAGGAGAAGAAAGCGCCCCACAGCTGTTCACTGGGGCCTTGTTCACATTACCATGAGTTGGGAAAGAACCGGGTGTTCGGCAGTAAGGGAGCAGCTGGGCGAACAGGGAGCAGGAGCTCAGCAGAGGGTCTGTCCTCCAGCCACACAGCCGGGACCCTGCTGCAACACGCACAACTGCTCCCCAGTGTGGACAGAGGGAAAAGAGGCAGAACACACATGCAGAACACACACACACACGTTCAAGTACAGCAGCTGCAACACGACCAGCATACATCTTGAATCAAGACTAGAACGCACACAGAAAACTTAGAGTCACCTGTCGCTGGAGAGGAAAACTGGGTTTCTGAAAAAAAAAATCCTTTTAATATGGCAAGGGCATTTTAATAACAATAAGGAGAAGAATCCCAAAGCATCAAAGGCTTACAGAAAAGGCTTTAATTTTAAAACCAGCTTAAAAGTTCTCAGGGATCAGCTGGTGTAACCCAGAACCAGACACCAGGGGAGGCTGAGAGCAGGGGTCTGTGCCCATTCATGCATATTCATACTCTCCCTTGCTCTTGTTCAAAGTCTTCCTGATGTCCACCCTCTTTCCCGCTGGACATGTGTATGGGGGGTCCCTTGTTACATTCTTGAAGGTCTGAGAAGAAAACAGAGACTAAGACCTCTCACTCCAAGAGAACTTGCTCCCCAACAGCTGCTTCCGGGAGCTTGAGCCCCGCTCAGCAGAGCAGTAGATGGGTGATAACAATCGCTCCCACCCTGCCAGAGACTGGCCCAAGGCCAGGGACACTCAAGCTCTGCGCTGGCGGCCTCCCTCCTGCACAATAGTGCCGTGCTACTCAGAGAGGTCCTGGGCAGGCCAAAACTGGGCTTGTGTGACACCCACGACTCTGGCTCGGTCCACTGCTCACTGCAAGGTGGCAGAGAACACAAGGGGGGCGGAGGTCACTGAAGGGAAAGCAGCACCACAGGAGGTGAAGCTAGCTGGCCAGATGTGTAGGGATGAAAATGTGTGTGTGGCTGGATGGGGCCGGGGGACTCAGCGACACTGTTTAATCAAAGACTCTTGAAACCAAAACCCACTTTCTGAGTTTCTCCAGAGGAGGAATGGTTATATTTGAACCTCCAGTGATGGGACCCTCTGGATATTTTGACGGGTGTGTGGGGAGGTTACCTTCCCAGTGCACATAGGGACAGCCTCGCTCTGTCTACATTTACGACCTTTGGTAATCGAAGCCAGGGAAACTCTCACCCTGGCTCCCACAACCTCCAAACTGCCATTTCCCACCTGCCCCGCCAGTCAGTCAATCCAGGCCACCCCTGGCCCAGACATACCAGGACCCACTCAGTTTCCTAGAGAGAGCCAGCCTCTGTTTTAGTGCTCTTTCCTGGGAGGGAAAATGAATGAGGCTGAGATGGTACTTCATGACTGGGGTAGAAGGAGGCAAATCAGAACAGGGCTCCTAGGTGAACTGCCCAGGGAAGAAAGCCATAGACCAGGAAGGAATTCCTCCACCACAATCACTGATTGCAGACTTCACACCTGACTGTCCAACTGGGTGGCCACCAGCTCCACACAGCTCTGGAATGGTTGAAACGCAGCCGGACAAAAGTGGGACATGCCAAACTTCAAAGAAGAGCATGTTGAGACCGTCAACGATCACATTAATATGTTATATGGATTACATGTTAAAATTAATTTTGAACCTATTGATGTAAAATGTTCATGTCATCAATTTCTTTTAACCTTTTAAAAAGCTTTTTAAGATGGAGGTTGTGGCGTATGTGAAAAATTCCAGCATTTAGGAGGCTGAGTTCCAGGCCTGCCAGGGCTACTAAACAAACAAAAAATGTAGCAATATAAATTATGTGTAGCTCACTTCAGGAAGTTCTGTCCTTTTTTATACAAGCAGTACTTTCCATTGTACATGGATAAAGCCAAGTACTGTTCACATTTGGGTGAAAGTATTCACCCGTTAAGGCCAGAGATTTAGTTCAGTGGTTCCGCTGCCTGCCTCACAAGCTCAAGTTCCTGAGTTCAATCCCCAGTAACCACATACGATGCTGGGTGTGGTGACTCACACCCACCAGCAATCAATACCACATACCACAGTGCCGGGCATGGTGGCTCACACCTGTAATCCCAGCACTCGGGTGGCACAGGCAGGAGGATTGCTGAGTTCGAGGTTTGCCTGGGCTACATAGTGAGCTCAGGGCCAGCCTGAACTACAAAGCAAGACCCTGTCTCAAAAAAAAAGTATTCACCCGTTAACAAATTATGCAACATAGTTTCAAATTAAGTCCCAATACTCTAAATTTCTCCACCAGTGTGTCTCTGGTAAATGTTAAATTGTTTTAGTCTTTGGTTTAAAACTCTGAGGCCAGGCAGCACTGGGGAGGGAGAAGCAGGACTGCCTCAAATTCAAGGGTAGTTTGGACTACACGGTGAGTTCAGGGGCACCCTGAACTACAAAGTGACTCTGTGTCAAAAAACTACAAGCAAAACAAAATAAAACAAAACTCTAACTATTCTTTGGGCTAAATATCCCATGTCCCTTACTATTTCCGGAAGATTCCTGAGTAAATTACTTTGTTTCTTATTGTTATCTTGTTCTTCAAAAGGCTGTGCCAAATTCCAGCCCAAAGAACAGGAGCTGAGGGTGTTTAATAAGAGACATCAATGGTTATGTTCTTTCACTGACCTGAAAATAAAACACAAGCCTCTCCTCTCAAACTTGTAATTTGCACTTGTTTCCTTACTAATGAGGGTGAGCATTTTTCTAAAATGTGCTGTATGTCATGTTTTTTCTCTTGTGAATTGCTTGGTCAGGCTAATTATTTATTGTTTTTTAAGACAGGGTTTCACTGTATAGTTCAGGGTGACCTTGACTAACTCTGTAGTTCAGGCTGGTCTTAAACTCCTGGTGATCCCTGTCTCTGCCTCCTCAATGCTGGGATTACAGGTATGTGCCACTACCCCTGGCAAGCTTTTATTTATTCCAGAAGGTGGTAACTTCACCTTTTCCTATGTATGCATTGGTATCATTTCTTTTATCTTACTGAAAACGTTGTCATATTTTCCAAATATGCTTACAAATTTATCATATGTCTGTTTATATTATGGTGATTTTGTTGTTTTGCATGGACTGCTTACTTTTTCTGTGGCTAAATCTGCCATATGATTTTCTGTCTTTAATGACTTTTCCTAGCCTTTGTTTTTTCCTAAGTCTACAACATACTACAAAACACTATTTTAAAACCATTCATATTAACAATGCCGGATGTGGTGGCTCACGCCTGTCATCCCAGCACTCGGGAGGCAGAGGCAGGAGGATTGCTGAATTTGTGGCGGCTTGCCTGGGCACCATAGTGAGCTCAGGGCCAGCCTGAACTACAACGTGAGACCCTGTCTCAAAAAGCAAAAAAAAAAAAAAAAAACAAAAAACCATTCATATTAAAATAGGTGCACGCATGCATGCACACACACACACTTCAAGCCAGAAGAAAATACCTCAAACAAGAGACATCTGATTTATAAAACTGAATCACATAACACGAAACATAAAAATTACTATGTAATATCGAACTAATTTTAGGTACCAATCCCTTATGAAATCAATTGTTTTCAAACATAAGCAAAGCAACAAATGCTATTTCCTTTATCATATACAAAATTCTTTGATATTTCAAAACTTCTGTTTCATGGCTTTATCCATGTACAATTTCAAGTTCTTCTGTTTACTGGTTTCTCTGTTTCTAAACCAGGCTAGAAATTTGCTATTTATATTTTGAGTATCTGGTAGGGTAATATCTTAACTTTAGCTTTTTGTTCTATAATTGTCTTGGCTTTTCTAATTAATTAGCTTTCCAGAAAGATATTAGAGATATTCTATGTGTCAAAAAAAGAAATCTTGTCAGAATTATATTAGAATTAAAAGAAGAATAAATAAATTCTTTGGGAAAAAGTGAGTTTATCACATCAAATCTTCAGATCCATTTATGAGGCTTGTCATGTTTATGCTGGGTTCTTTCATGGTCATAGTTACAAATAGGTTTTACACCTTCCCTCTTTTACATACCTGTATTTTCTGACTGGTAATAAAGAGTGTAGGGGAAAGACATATATTTTTTTCTCTAATATATTTAAGGGTTGATCCATTAACCTTTTACTGCCTTCTACATTATTCAACATATGACCGAATCTTTGGGTTTTGGGAACAGACAAGCCCACAATCTGCAACTACTGATGTCTCATTTCTCTCTTTTCATTCATTCACTCATGTATAATGTGTGTGTGTGTGTGTGTATGTGTGTGTGTGTAGTTACGTTTGTCCTATAAAGCTACAATTGTCAATATAATGGTGAATGCTACAAGTCACAGGAAACACCTCCGTTCTGGGCATTTACAGGGATATTCTAAATTTCAGTCATTGTATAACACAGGATGTAAAATACCTCAGTCTTTTTAAAATGATTACGTGAAAATGACAGTATTTGGTTAAATTTTTGAAACTTGTATTTAGTTTTTAAAATGCAGCCACCAAAAACTCTTTAAAATACATGTTTGAAAATATACTTTTTTTTTTTAGCTATACCCCTAGCTTCTAGTGTCCTATTCCCATTGACAGGACCATCCCAGAGCTACTGCCATTAATCATCCCTGGATTCAAATAGATGTTCTCCATCCTCTTGAGGTGTTGAGTATTTTAGAGTTTATGGAGGGAACACACGCCCACTTGGATAACACATCCTGTAATTGGTAGAAAGTGCACAAGAGGGAATTTAGAATGAGATGAAGCTAGATTAGACTTGCAGTCAGGAGAGCTCAGAATGACCATCTTCTAACTTAAGTCCCAACAGATAAGGCTGTGGTGCGAAGGATCTCACTCCACCAATATTATCACAATGCTACTCTAGGCCTCAGGGAGAGATAATCTTCACCAGCCTCTGGGTGTAGTGACCAAGGAGAAGTCGGAGAAAGAATAATAGTTACTGAGCTTTTACCCAATACTAAGCATTGCTAGATGCTTGATTTTGATTAAATTGCTTCTCAGTTGTAATACACCAGGTTGTAATACACCATCCCAAGCATTTGAAAAGCTTTATCTCTCTTATCTCACATATTTTTCCCAGCAGTCCCAGGGGTAGCTCATCACTCCTATTCTGCAGATAACAGAGTGAGGTTTACAGAGGTAAATCATTATCCCAGTCACGTACTTGGTCAAGATGGAGCTTGAGAGAACAATCCAGACTAGCCAGATTCTGAATTCAGAATTTTCCACTGCAGCACAGCGAACTCTGGAGGGAAGGTGAGGCCACTGGGAACTGCCTTGGATATTTCACATCTCTGAATGCCCACAGGAGGTACACACAGATTTCCAGTTAAAATCCCCCTAATCTGGGCACTCCCTCCCCACCATTCCTGGGCAAGTACTGTCTAATCCTGGGAAGCACGGACCTGAATGGAAAGCCCTTGTCTATGGGCTGGAACTGGCTCAAAATCTCTGCCCCTACATCGGCCTCCATTTTTCACCCCAGTACCATCTGCTTTGAACCAGAAGGAGGAAGTGAGAAAGAGGGTGAAGGAGATCTTTTCCCTCACCCACCCCACCTACAACCATCTTAGAAGGTATGGAAAGGAGCCAAGGCTTGGGAGTGACCGGAAAGGACAACCAGGGAGCCCACAAGTTGAAGAGCCGTGACTCAGGGACATCCGGCAACTCTGCTTATTTACAGGGCCTGTTCTGAAAGGGCGTGTTTCCCAGGAGTCTCACCCAGAGCAAATCGGTTACCACCACAGAGGGTGGGAAGGGTGCCTGGCTGGGGGCTGAACTCTCCCCTGAGGACACTAGGGCTCCTCCCTCCTGCTGCCTCCTCTCAGAAGAAAGCGACAACCCTTGAAATCAGATCTTCAGGTCTTGTTTAGTTTCACTTTGCCAAAGAGTAGGGAGGCAGGGACATGGGCGTGTGTGTGTGTGTGTGTGTGTGTGTGTGTGTGTGTGTAATAAGTCTCACAATGGCAGCCCTGGCTCCCTCCACAGCAGGGTGGCAAATCCTCCAACCAGATCCTTTTAGATCTTGGGTTATCAAGAGCCAGACTTTCTGGGTGACAAGCTGGTAGGCCACAACAGGCAATTTATCTATGCCCCAGATTACTCCTCAACTTTCAAAGCTGTATCTGCTACCATTTTGTGCCTCCCGGTTATTGTGAGGCTCAAAGAAGCCAATATGTGTAAAGCCCGCAGTACATGCTGCATCGAGGTTTCACTATTCCACGAGGTTTCACTATTCCACGTGCACTGTGAGAACGAGGCTGTGACACACTGTCTCTCTCAAATTCTGGGCCCTTGGCTTATCTGTCATAGAGAGAAGCGTCCTTCAAGCCTCTGGAGTCCAGGTATAGATCTGCCCTCTCTCTGCAGTCCCTTTGTTTGTAAGGTAAGGCAGCCTAGGCCTTGGCTGCTTTTTTTTTTTTTTAATTAAATTTTTTTATTTTGAGAACTCACCAAGTTACCTAGGTTGGCCTCAAATTTGCAATCCTCCTGCCTCAGGCTCCCCAGTAGCTGGAATTATAGGCAAGGGCAACCACTCAGGCTAGACTTTCATCTTGACCTCACTTCCCTCCATCCTTCCTCACCACTGTGAACTTTGGTGGCACAGGGTGCCAAAGCCTGGCTGGCCACAGACTGGAGGACTTCAACTCCTTTAGTGAGCTGGAGATGGGGAAGGGAAACTCCCCTTCCTCTTTTAGGATGTGAGATAATTCAGGAATGTGGGGGAGGGATGCTATCATTAAAAATAACACAAAATGTCAACACGACCAATCCTAGGAAAACAAGACACATCTTTGCACCTACCCAGATTCTCCTGAGAAAGGTCCATATACTTTACCCTGGCACCTACATTCCCTCTGGGCTCCCATGGCTTTGTCCTCCACCATTTCCTTCAGCCTGAAGCTCTAACGGGGGGGGGGGGGCGCAGGCCCTTCCCTGGATCTGTAGGACTAATGGTGACATTCTAAGGAAATCAGAGGTCCCACGGAGTAGGGAATCAATGAATGGAATCTTATAGGCTAGAGAGAAAGGAGGGGCAGGAAACAAAAGCTAGAACACAGAACCTGGCATCACTGTCACTTTAGGGGAGCTTGAAAGCTGGAGTTTCCAGACAAGGTTCAGTTGCTGCCCCCCACAGGGAGAATGCAGAGACTGGCAGGGAGGTGGTGGCTACCCTAGGTGACCTCATCTGCCACTCTGATGGCCTAGGCAGAGGGTGGTGACTAAAGGGGCTATGTTGAGCTTCGCCATGCCCAGGGCGTCTTTTGGCCCTGGCACTACTTCCTTCCAGATGCTGACAGCCTTGGGAACAAGGAAGAGGGGAACACCAAGTGTACGTTCATGGTTCATGGCACACCCCAAATACTCTCACTTGAGCCCCAAAAGGGAGACACTTCAGCTTGGGAAGTGGAACAGAGATCACCAATTCCCCTGTTCCAAGCAAAGGCAGAGTGATTTCTGGATGCCAGCACTACCACCCTGGCACGCAGCCTGACTGAAGGAAATGCCAGAGTTTCCTTAACTGGAAGGAAGCCCAAGTGCCACCAGGAAGTGTGTCTTAAGCTGGGACTTCAGGGGCACCATGTGGGAAGCTAACAGCTAAACTTCCCGCTCTGTGCCCTACAAGCACCCATAACCTGGCATCCCTACCCGCACCACAGAGGGCTGGCACAGAGGAGCCTTTCCAGAGTCCCTCTGAAGGACAGCCCAGCGGACCACCTCCCAAAGTATCTTCTGGCACAAGACTTTGATTCTTTCTCCCCAAGGTCGAGAAAGCCTCCCTTGCCTGTCCAGGTCAGCCCTCAGCCACCTTGAGATTGCTCAACCCCTCTCTCCACCCACTGGCCATTATCTCTGGCATGACCCAGCTCTCCTGTTTCTCCAAGGGACAAGAGCCTTGGAGCCTGTGGGACATCTACAGGACAGGCCGCAGTTGGTGCCCCTCAGCACTCCTGGTATTCTGGCTTTGGACCCCTTCACCTGCTCCCCAATCTAGATGGACTAGGGGTGAAACGGGGAAGGTAGAAGGAGAAAGAGGGGAAGAAAGAAGAGCTCATACCAAACACCTGCCCTGACGAGCTCAGCATAGCTTGTCCTGGTCACAGAAATCAATGAATCATTCCAAAGGTGGAGAAACTTGAGTTCCTGAGCCAGAATTCTGAAAATTCTTGACTTTTTTTTTTGGGGGGGGTCTCACTAGGCAGTCCAGACTAGCCTCAAACTTGCAGTTCTCCTGCCCCAGTCTCCTGAGTCCTAGAATTACAGGTGTGGGAGTTCACACAAAGTGCTGGACTTGTAAAAAAGGGCCTAAGGTTCCCCTACCAGGTCATCTGCCCACCCACACTCCTGCTGTATAGGTTAGACCCTGAAACCCTGGTTCTCATGTGACTTCGTGGTCCAGGCTGGGAGGCCTGGGCAGAAATAGGTTGGGTACACAAAACAAATGGGGACACGCTTTGATGGGGGGGGGTGTCCTAAGAGAGACAATGGGAGGAAAGAACAGAGGTTTAAAAAAGTGACAGAAACCACAGAACGTGAAAGACATGCTCAAAGATGAGGCCTGAGCCACACAGCTGAACACAAGCAATGGGTCTGTAATGAGCAGGACTCATGAAATCCAGGAGATGTTGGAGAAGCCAAGACACCCAGAATCCCTAGCGCATGGGCAGCCTCGCTGGGACACCCAGGATCTCCGAAGACCCCCCCCCCCGGTATTCCCCAAGGTTCCCGGATGTGGCAAAGAGTGGAGGGGCACGGTTCAGTTTGGGGATAATATGCCGCACTGGTCAGTCAGTCACAAACCAGCTTGCCACACCCGGCCAGGCCCCAGCCGCCCTGCGGGGATGGCGCCTCCCGTGATCCAGTGGACACTCCATTACCGCCTCGGGAGAGCCGGTGCTGCCCGGCCTCTGGTTCAGCAAACCCTCCTTCAGAAATCCAGAGCTTTGCGCTCCCTTCCTTTGTGGCCCGTTCTTTGTTCTCTTAAAATTCAGTCCATCCAGCCGGTGGTCCCCTCCTCCAGCCCAGCCTCAAACGGGGGATGGGGGTGCTTCGGACTTCGTAGAAACCCAGACCCTGCCACGAACCCATCCTGCTGGAGCCCCCGGGCAGGCAGCTCAGGGTTTACACCCCCATCCGGGTGAGTATGAGGACCGTCTCCCACAAGCACCCCAACCCCTCAAGGTAGGGCAGAGGGACCCCACCCCCCACCAAGGACTTTTCTTCCATTCAAATACCCCGCTACCTGGGCAAAGAACGGAGCTGTGAGCCCTGCCTGGAGGTGGGAGCCGGGCAGATTGCATGTGGTGGCGCGGAGGAGAAGTTCCCGGACCAAGAGAAAAGAGAAAGCATTGTATTCCCCCTCCGCTTTCCCAGGGAGAAAAAGAAAACTTCCAAAGCCCAGGCCGCAGGATCTCATCGGGCAAACACAGGGAACCTGGTTTGAGTTAGTAGAGAAAACCACCCCTCCCCATCCCCCCCCCCCCGCCCCGCCACACACAGTATCTAACACAGACACACTTTGCTACTCTCCCAGGAAGCCCAGCCAGGCTGAGCCTCGCCCCGGGCCCGGCTCCAGCCTAGCCCCTCGGGGGCGGGGCACTCACCGCGGTCAGCTGAGGTCCCCAGCGAGCAGGGCAGCTCCGGGACGCACTAGGCCAGGGTGGGGGGGCGGTTTTGTAACTCCGGCTGGGGGCGCTCCGAGGGGGCGGAGCCACAGACGACGAGCGGAGCTCTACCGCCCAGAGCCTGTGGTTAAATCATTAACCGACCGCTCGCCGGCCGCGACCTCGCCGCGAACACTGCGCCCTAGGCACACCCAGCGAGCAGCCCTGCGCAGAGCCGTCTCCCCGGCTCCGAAGCGAGCGGCGGCTCGGCTGGGCCCCACCCCGTCGAGAGGAGCCCGAGCTTCCCGCGGCCTTGGCCTCCAAGTCTTCCGAGGAGGCGGGAGGGGCGGGCGCCTGGCGCGGAGAGCAGGAAAGAGCTGGCGGGGGCGGGGCGGGGGAGTGTTTGTTCCCCCGGCCATTCCCTTTCTGGCAGCGCCTTCCCTCCTTTCTCCCCGGTCCGGTGACATTGGGCGGCGTGTGCTGCAGCGTGTGTACGAGCGCGGAAGCGCGTACACGCCTTCTTCACTACAGGCGAACAATTCGGTTGATTCACGGGGAACTCCGGGCGCACACACCCCCCTCGGCACGCTGTGCGCTGCCGATTGTTGTGCTCCGGCCCACGGCGACACACACCCCATTCCTGGGCAAGGGGGTGGACCTCAGATCCTGCCGCCTCAACCCCCCAGAGCAGCTCCCTCGGCCAGACCGGCGATCTCAATCTGGGAAGGGGAAACCGATCCCTGCCTCGTTGCGCCCTCCTTTCGAAGCTCCAACTCCCCAAGCCCCACTCTCCTGGGACACGGCGCGTGGCTCCCGGCCCGGCACCCGAACCGCCCCACCCCGCCACCCGCGAGGGCTGAGGAACCGGGTCCGTGCGCCCGGAGGTGGCGGCGCCCACTCTGGCTTTCTCAGGGCTCTCTGCCCACGAAGGGGTCGAGACCAACCGGGCCTCGCAGGGCGCGCGCGGCTATGACGGCCAGAGGCGGGTGCCGTTCACCCACCTTGGTCCCCAGAGTCCCGGTCGCGGGGTCGGCGAGGTTGTGCGCTACCCTCCGTGGGCTCGGTACCGCGGCCCGGCCGGCGGCCCATGTCTGCGCGGGCGTCGGGCTCGCTCTGGCTTGGGGCTCTCAGGGCTGCCAGCCGGCGACACTCCCCTCGCAGGCTCCTCCCCAGGCCGGGCGCGGATGTCGCGGCACTGCAGCAGCCAATGGCCGTCGCGGGCTTCTGCCCTGCCGCTCCGCCTCCACCGTTCAAATCTGAAAGCCTGAGCCTTTCCGAGCTCCTTGTGGGGCCTCTTGGGCGGGCCGGGCCTACGGTCGGGTTGCGACTTTAACCCGGGGCCCCCAGGGCAGAGGCGCTACTCGCGGCCCTTCCCTCATTTTAAACGGTCACGAAAACCCAGGAACCCCGAGCCGGTTGGTATTTCTCGTTGCTGCTCCCTCCGTCTGAGCCTTTCGCCCAAATTTGCCGGCTCTGTCTCCCAAGTATCCGCTGAGGCTCAACTTTGCTCCAAGAACTTCAACGGGGGTGAGCTCGAGTTCCAGGGCAGCACCCTGAGGGAAACAGCCTGGGACTCTTCTTTTAGAGGAATAGTTTCCATGTGAATGTTCAATGCCAGCAGTGGTGGAAACATTTCACACAAGTGGAGCCGACCCAGAAAACTCCTTGGCCTTCGCAGCCTAAAGGAGACGGCCTGGGCTCCTGCCTTCCTCCCCCAGCGTGGTGTCAGGGTCCATCAGTCTTCGCAGCTTCCTCTGAAAACGACTTTGCCCTAGCCTCCTTTCCCAAGAGTGCCCATTTCTTGGAACCTACTGGTACAGTCCCTCCGTGGCGCAGTGGAATTCTCAGCACTACCATCTGCTGGTTCACCAGGTCACCAGCTTCCACATCTGTGAAGGGAGCAGCACCCCTCCACACCCATGCCCATTGGCTGTTTGGCAACCTGCTGGTCACCCACAAGCCCCTAGCCAGGTCTTTCTCACAGCTGCTCCTCACCCTTCTCCCAGCAGGGAGCTTCCCTTGCCCCCAAAATCTCAGCATGAGTTTCATCTGTTTCAAAACAAAACAAAACAAAAACCCCACAACTTCCATGATTTTTTCCCTGATATCTCCCTCCGCTTTCCTTCCATGTTTAATAGAAAATCTGAGCTTTTTAAGGATACCTGTTAGTAGCTTGATCCCACCCATTTTTATTTTTCCTATTATTTATTTTTGTGGTATTGCAAATTGCATCCAGGGCCTTCACACTAAGCCTTTTTGTTGTGAGACAAGGTCTCATAAAGTTATCCGGGCTGGCTTCAACTTGTGACTCCCCATCCCAAGCCTCCAGAGCCCTGGGTTTAGAATCGTGCACTACCATGTCCAGCTCTCCTTTCTTTTCAGTTCATTTATTTATTTACTGGTTGTTTTTGAGACGACTACATATTCCAGGCTGGCCTCAAACTCACATCCTGTCTCAGCCGCTGGGTTGACAGGTGTAGACCTCCGTGCTTGGCTCTTGTCTTCTTTAATACCAACCCACCCCCGGAGCCAGGGGTCCACTTCTAGTTGGGGAAAAGTGCATACTGTCTCCCCATTCCGGGACAGACTTATTTTCCCACAGGTGATCTAGGGAAGCAGCTAAAGTCCCCAGGCCACCCTGAGCTTGGCTCAGGCAGGCAGATGATAGCCACAGGTGTGGCCTTTTCTCTACAGGGTTGGCAGTAGCAGCTTCCTTTTCACAGGTGTGAGTCTTTGGGTTTGGCTCTCCAGAGGAGTCCTAATCAATTAAATATATGTCCAGGACAAAGTCTTCTAGATCTTTTGTAATATCTGCACCCCTTATTCAAATTCAGTTTCCTCCCTTAAATTTAAGCCAAGTGTAATTTTGCCTTTGGAGACAAGGAAAACAAAGTCCAAGCCCCGCCTGTGGAACGCTCCAGGTAGAAGCCCACAGTTCAGAGGAGGAGCTCCGTTGGTCCAGACCAGGGCCTAGCACACACCTGGGGACACTGACTGCAGGGGACTGCTGATTTCTCCCGTACTGGGAATCCCAGAACTACAGATACCTCTCCTAAGAACCCACCAAGCCTCAGTTTTGCTCCAGTCTTTTAGGCTAATGCTGTCTTTGAATAATAAGAGGAAATTAACCAAATGAAGAACTGGAGGCGCAGATGTCTACCTTAAAATTTCTGGCAAGTGCTAAACCCCAGATTTGGGGAGGGATTTAAGGTCTTATAGGCACCTTTGGTGTAACTTGACCCATAAGCCTTTAGGCTTGGGCGTGTGTCTCTGCTTGTCCTGGGTTGCTGCTGCCTGCCTTTGGGATTTGGAAGGTTGTGATCCCGGTTGCTCTGCCTGGGTTTGCCTCTCCCTAGTGTGTGTCCCGCTCCATGCGAACCTACCTGTGTTCGTTAACATCAAGTTCTCAGGGTTTCAGTTCATGTAATATGCCCCAGCCCCAAGAAGGTTGGCTACATTGGTTAAACCAACTTCCTGATAGAGAAGTTCTGGTCTGGTGCTGAAGTTCTGGTCTGGTGTTTGCCATAAGGTATGGCCTTGGGCATCCCCCCACCCCCTTCTCTTTCTGTGCTGGGTATTAAAACCCATGGCCTCTGTATGGTAGGTAGCTCTCTACCACTGGATTATAACCTCAGACCCCATCTCCCTTTCTGAAATGAGCTGACCAAAAAGGCCTCTTTCCCCGAGAACACCTGTGCCTTCCCTATCTATTCTGGGTTCCTTCTCTACAGAGATGACACTGAGCTGGTTTGGGAGCTGACACCTCAGCGTGTCACCAGGGCTCCATGTCAGCATGTGGAGCCTGGGTGACTTCAGCCAGGAAGGCCCTGGGCTTAGGACAGAGGCTTTTTCAGTCCTGGCTTCCCTGTACTTGGGAACCACCTGGAGCCCTTTTATGGCCTGAGCTGAGCTTTGCTTAGCCCCTGGGGAGGTCCCAGGCTCCTGGTAGAGTGCCTGGGGCTGAGGGCAACACCTGCTCCTCACTAAGGAGAGAAGCCTTACTTCTGGGGCTCATTTAGGCCCCAGGCTCATGAATTGTACCCTCTGAGGGAGATACTACGGCACTGTAGGTCTCTAGAAACCCGAGCACACAAAACAGGAAGACAACAGACATCCCTCAGAGCTCCTTGGGGACAGGCTGATGAGGATTTCTTATTTGAGTCACACCCTCAGTCGGCAGATAAATCAATGACTAGAGTTCATAGCCCACCTCCTCCTTTATTCCATTTGCAAACCAGTCTCAGACTAAAGACAGGAGCTCTGCCGGATACCTGCAGGGCTGGACATCCACCAGGACAGCAGCACCCTGGAGCGCCCAGCACACTGCTCCATGGTCACAGAAGCCACTATCTGCAACCTTCTGGATTGCAGAGGTGCTGGTAACCAGGCTGGGGACTTTCAGGGTGCAGGAGCTGACAGTAGGATTGAGGGGGACCCAAAGAAGGGGTGAGCTGGGTTAATGAGTGGTAGCAGAGCACGCAGGCCACAGAGTTTATCAGAATTATGTCCAGGCTTGGAGGTCAGAACGCTCGGGTTGTAAGCCAGAGGCTGTTGCTTTGAATCACGTTTATAAGGGGGCTCTGCAGTTAAGAAAGTAGTCTGTGTTTGTGCTGTGTCAACTGTCAAGTCCAGAGAAAGGTCCATGTTGTTTGTTTGCTTTTGTTTTCTTTTTGAGACAAAGTCTCTATGTAGTTCAGGCTGGCCTCGAACTCATTCTGTAGCTCATGCTGGCCTCAGTGAACAGGAGAGGCCCCTGCTGAAAAAAATAGATCGGTACTGGTAAATCAGACTAGCGTTCTGGGCACTGTGGTCTCTTTTCCCTATCTCTGCCTGAGAAAGGATGGAAGACACAGCTTCCTCATGCACCACTTAGGAGTCCTGTCTGCTGCTGGAGACTGTTTTGCATCAACAGACTCCCCCGCCCCCTGACACTGGGCTAAGGCATTTCCAGGAACGCAGGAGATGATACTACCTTTCTTGTTGATCCAGGAGGGAGGAAAGGGTGGACAAGCCAGTTTCTGAGAAAGTTAGTGTAGATTTCAGCTAGACAGTAAGTCATGGAAGCAAGGTCCCTGGAAGGAATGTTGTAGGTGACATCAGGTCTCTGAATCCCGGCGAGTCAGCCATCAGGGACCCTGGAGAGAGGGAGGAAGCCTGGTCTGTTCTCCAGCAGGACCTCCTCCCTGTGCAGTGAGGACAACTCATGCTATATAATAAGTTCAAGGCCACTCTAGACTACATGGTGAGATCCTGTCTCAAAAACAAAAAAATGGCCAGGCGTGGTGGCTCACGCCTGTAATCTCATCACTCAGGAGGCAGAGACAGGAGGATTGCTGAGTTCGAGGCTTGCCTGGACTACCTAGTGAGCCCAGAGCCAGCCTGAACTACAAAGTGAGATCCTGTCTCAAAAAAAAAAAAAAAAAATGCAGGAACAAAAATGTGGATAAGGCAAGTCTGAGTGACGTGGGCACCATCCAGTCTCCAATTGAGGGCCAAGTTAGACCTCCTGGAGTAAGATTGGTCCCTAGTGTCCATATTAGCTCAGAATGGGCCCTTCCCTTGCTGGTATTTCCCAGAACAGCATTATCTGCTGGAGGCAGGCCCGGGCTGCTTTGTGTTCTGTTTTGTTTTGTTTTGTTCTTGGCAGTGGTCAGGATCAGGCTCAGGCCTCACGCATGCTCGGCAAAGGTTGTTACCGAGCCCACACCCTACCACTGAGGCCTGAACTTCCAATAAGGACTTGGATGGGCTCATCCAAAGGGGCCCTGGCAGGGGTGGGTGAAGACCCAGATCCCAGGGAGAAAAGTCCCTGGTTGCCAGCACCTCTCCTGGGTTTCCAGAGCAAAAGAAAGCGCAGGTTCTAGGGAGAAAACAGCAATTTTGTTTGAACCTAGAAAAAAATTTTTTTTTTCTCCCAACTCCATTGTGACTGTGGCTTCAATAAGGTGCACTTAGAAAAGGCAGGGGGCACTTTATTTATTTATCAAGTATTTAAGATTTAGGAATGCAGCCTCTCAGATCTAGACAGTAATGGTTGTGACTATTCCCATTTCTCAGATTACAAGCAGAGGAGAGTGAGTAATGTGCTGACGATGACCCAGCCGGTATGTCCAGATCTGAAGCGAGGAGAGCCCACACAGCCAGGCTCTCATCACAAAGTCCCAAGCCCAGAGGACAGCGGGTTCCAGATGAGGCAGTGCGAGGGATCTGGTCACTGTCCTGAGTGTGGCCTGTGTGTCACTCTTACGAGTCCAAGCAGGCAGACTCTTATGAACACAGAAGATGCACCGGCATCTCAAGGTGACTCGCCCTGCTCCCGGCACTTTGTCCAAGGCCACGCTAATGGCTCACGCCACAGCCTTTCCAGTGTGCCTGGCCTCTCACCAATTAAATCGTCTCCCCAAGCTCAGTGCATTGCCCCGAGTGAAGAGGAGGATGATTAGAGCTGAAAGTGACGCTCAGCATCCTATCCAACTCAGTGTGATGTGAGGCCTCTGCCCAGATGTTCTGAGGCTCAAAGAGCAGCATCCTCGAAGAAGGAGTCTCTGGTGCTTCGGTCTTTCGCTGAGGCACTTCCTGCATCTTCCTTCCTTTTGTAGTGAGTCCCGAGATTCCAAACCCTTGGGCTGGAATTCGGAGATAGCTTCACACTTCTGTCTGATCCTAGCTTGTCGGGTCCCAGCCCTGGGCCCAAATGGAAGGCCCCAATGGAAGAAAGGGGCTAGAAGAGACAGCTGTCCTGCCCTTCTGTCTAGATAAAACATCAACCCAGCTAACCAACAGGACTGAGTCCTGGGCCGCTGTCTCCCTCAAGCCCTGCCCACTCCGTGGCCCTGGGCAGGACTTCACACTGAACTGTATCCCCGTGTCTACCTCCCCCTTTTGTTTTTTCTAGGGCAGAGTCTTATTAAGTTGCTAAGTTGCCTACTAAAGAACAATTCTGTCTGAGAATTCTGGGATTATGGTGTGAACCTAGGGACATCCCTAGACCTTTTTTATTTTTTGATTCTGTGACCAGTTCTTCCTAAACTGCCAAATTGCCCAGGTTGGGCAAAGCTCACAATGCTTAGGCCTCAGCCCCCCAGGCCGCCTGGGTTCCAGGCCTGCACCACCACAACTGGCTTTGAGCCAGTAGCTGTAATGAAAAGGCAGAGGGAGGAAGGCCTGGCCACTCAGTATCTTTCCAAGTCAGGGGGAGAGAGAGGAAGAGGTACAGGAAAAGGTGTTTCTGGGCAGTGTGTAATTGTCAAAGCTCATCAATTGTGGTTACTGTTTGTTTTCTCCAGTGTTCAGTTTCCTCAGTCTTGTCTTGTGTGTATGTGTATCTTTTTCGGTCCTAGGAAGGCTTTGAGACATAACAATAACTCATCCTAGTCTGATGTCAAGGCTAATTTACACATCCCAGCTTGACAGCTCCATGCTGCAGGATGCTAGCTTTCCTCATCTCCAAGCCCCATGTCTGTGGGCTAGTTGTTCTGAAAGCAGTCGAAGTGGAAAGCCAAAGACGTGTTAGGAAAGCTAGCAGTGAGGAGTCAGGGAGGAGCCCACCCAGGCCCAGGCTCAGGCCCCAGGCCAAGAGTGGCCAGTGGCTGAATCCTGAGTAGTAAGCGAAGCTGCAGAGAATGACATTGTGTTGGGGGGAGGGGAGAGCATCCATAGAAGCAAAACTCTGTCCAAGGTTGCTGAGAAGCATCAGAAGGCCAGGTGTCTCAGGCCTTCACAACTGGATCTACTAATCACGTGAACATTTCCACGAGAGAACAACTCTCTCCCTTTTTGTGGTACTGGGAACTGAATCCTGAGCTCCATCCTCTGAGCTATTTTTTAGACTACATTGCTCAGGCTGGGCTCAAACTTGTAGTTCTCTGGCTTCGGCCCTCCACAGTGCCAGGATTACAGCCATGTGCCGCCATGCCCCAGCTTTCCCCTGCTTTGTGAGCAAATAGTTAGACTCTTGGGAGAAGGATAATGTTAGAGATCACTTAAGTTACTTAGCTTCTGAACAGAAAATAACATCTGGAGAGATGAAGTGATGTGCCCAAAGGCACACAGACAGGTATAGCGGAGTCTGGGGTGAGACATGAGTGCTCCTATCCCCAGTGTGGTGCTTCTGTCCCTGCGTGGATGTTTTCCACATAGAGTGGGGTATTCCTCCCTGTGTGCCCCACTCTCCAAGTGAAGCTGTACAAGACGTAAATAAGTCAGGGGGTCGTGCTGTGTTTGGAGCGAGGGCTCTAGACCCCCATGGCTCTGCCCCTTTCCGTATACTTCTTGGGGTACCCCTGGGAGACTCTCATGTTTCAGGACACTATCTGAAAATCATGACACTAATCATGACAATAGTAAGCCCTCTACATGGGCCATTTTCCATAAGGTGCTGGGGACAGTACTGACCATTTGATTCACAGAGAGCCCTGTGCCCCCCATGCCAGTTGGGACTGCAGGAGCCCTGAGCCTGCAAAGCTCTGTGTTCTGTTCCCACTTCCTGGCAAACAGTGTTTCTCAAAATAGCACAGGATAACCCTGTGCTTCCATCCGGCCTGGCCTTCTCTCTACTCCTCCTCCCCTCTCCTCTCACCTCTCTCTCCTCTCTCCCTTTCCTGGAGGCTTCAGAGAAAGCCTGGCTCCAGGTTGGGTGGATGTTTGGCTTTGCAGAGCCCAGAAGCAGTTTTCTGGTTGTTCTGTGTTTTATTTATTTTTGCTGTGCTGGGATTTGAAGACTTGCTGGTCTTGTCCAAACCCGGCTTGTGTGTCAAAGACAGCCTTAAGATATATTCTGTTTGGCACACACAATGATTCTAGTTACTATTACTGTGAAACTAACTCTTACAAAAAAATACTGTTTTGTTCTGCTTCTTGATTCTGTGGGGCTTGGGGATTTGGACAGTTCACAAAAAGATGGCTTATTTCTAGTTACTCAGGGTTTTAGCTGGGAAGACCTGAGGGGAGGAGTTGTCTCAGTGGTGAGGGGCTTGAAATGTCTGAGCACCATCACTCCCAGATCTGGTTGGCTGCCCCCTGAGGTCTTGCTGAGCTGAGAACACCCATGTTTGTGGTCTGAGGGACATTGGGCTTCCTCACAAGATGGCAACCAAGTGCCAAGCAAGAGACTATCAAGACACCAGGTGGAAACTCTCTCTTCATTTTTTTTTTGAGACAGGGTCTCACTTTGTAGTTCAGGCTGGCTCTGAGCTCACTATGTAGCCCAGGCAAGCCTTGAACTCAGCAGTGCTTCTGTCCCTGCCTCCCAAGTGCTGGGATGACAGGCGTGAGCCACCACACCCGGCACTGTGGTATGTGGTATTGATTGCTGGTGGGCATGAGTCTCCATGCCCAGCATTGTATGTGGTTACCAGGGATCGAACTGAGGACCTTGCACTTGCGAGGCAGGCACCGGAACCACTGAGCTAACCCTCTGGCCCAGAAACTCTCTCTTCTTTTGTGACTGTATTGGTTTCCTAGGGCTGGCTCAACAAAGTACCATAGTAAGTCCCCAATTTATGAATGAGTTCTGTTCTGGGAGAATGTTTGTAAGTTGGATTCTTACACAGGATACCTTTGACACAAATATACAACGTAAAGCATAAAAAAACCCAAACACACACACTGTACAGTGAGCACAGTGTGGGGAGATCCACTTCCATCTGTGTGAAAGTTGGCAACTCGAATATGCATAAGTCAAAGGCTTACTGTACCACAGTGGTTGAAATAGAAATGTAATGGCCCATAGTCTGGAGAACATAGTTCAAAACCAAGGTGTTGATCGATTAGGCTCCTGCTGAGGCTAGCGAAGGGGCCCAGTCTTTCTTGGCTTCTCATCACCTTAGGCTTTCTTTGACTGATGCAATACTCTAAATATTCCATCTCTCAATCTTTCTTCTTTTCTTTCTCTCTCTTTTTCTTTCTTTCTTTCCTTTCCTTCCTTCCTTCCTCCCTCCCTCCCTCCCTCCCTCCCTCCCTCCTTTCTTTCTTTCTTTCTTTCTTTCTTTCTTTTTTCTTTCTTTCTTTCTTTCTTTCTTTCTTTCTTT